>VZSE01007180.1:363913-389319 GCA_013398275.1 Promerops cafer | reverse complement strand
TCGGTCCATGGACGGTGGTGAGAGCACTGTACATGGAAGGAGGATGTCACGATGGCAGAGTTTCTCCAGGCGGTGCCATGTGTGACAAGGAAACATGGAAAGTTTCAACCCTGTTTCATGGGGAGGACTGTGGTACAAGAGAGACTCCTCTCTCCCCTGATGGACTGAGAATTGATTACTTGAGTGGGGATAACTTGATCAGGAATCCAAGGTTTTGTCTCACTGTGCTTTGGTGGAAATTGGGTAGGAGGAGGAGGAATGTTTGGAAGGTTTTCATTCTGTTTCCTGGGTGTTTCTGTTATTTTAGTGTAGGTTAATAAAGTTTTTTCCCTCTCTTTCTAAGTTTGAGCCTGCTCTACTCTGTTCCTGGTCGCATCTCACAGCAGTTAGTTGAAGAAAATATATTTTCATGGGGGCACTGGCATTGGGCCAGCATCAAACCATGACAATGTAGCTTCAAAACTTTCCTTCCATGCATGAGTGTTGGAGGGTCTGAGTGTTGTCCTGGTATTAATTAAAATTCTTCCACATCCTTTTTCTTATGATTTCTATTCATTGGATATTTTGAAGCAGAAATGTGGAAAGCATAAACTGTACAGCCTTGCCTTTATCCGCAGCAGCAATTCAGAGGTAGTGAAATGCCCACAACTGGAGAGATGTCAGTTTTGATTCTATATCTATGTATAGAAAACCCCAGTAATAGGGAATTCTTTTGATTCATTATCTGAATTATTAAAAAAAACCAATGTGTTTTTGTTTCTTGGAAGACAGTGACATAATATGAAAAATAAAAATACTTCTGTTAAGATTGTAGGCACAGATATCTTGATAATATTTAACTAAATTTAATATCTTTTGTTAAACAAAAAGAAAATCAAACAAATCGTGATCTACAGAGGGTTAAAATTGTTGGTTTTGTTTTCCTGTGTAAGGAGAAAATGTAGAGTTGACTAGTATTCACAGAATAGGATCTCACCATGTTTTCCAGCAAAACTTAAGAGCTGCTGAACTTCAATATAGCCCCTTGATTTAAAACCAAACCAAACCAAACCAAAACAAATTAAAAACAAAACAAAACAAAACAAAACATAACAAGAAACCCCCTAAGCTTTAAATCTAATTTTTTAAAAACATAAAATTGAAGATACATATATGTCTTCCCTATGCTTAGTAACTTCAAATCTTATATGCAGTTTGAAAATTCCATAGCATGCAGAAAAAGTGACCTGTTTCTCTGGTACTGAAGACAGCGAAATTAAAAAATTTCAAGAATGTCAATTAAAAATCTTCAATGTTCAAGATATCGTGTATTTATGTTGGGGTTTTTTAACCAAGATTATAGTACTGTATTTTCTTGGGTTTTTTGTTTGTTTGGATTTTTTGCTTATTTTTTTTCTGAAATTAAGCAGATGACATATATATTTCATGTTCAGCACAATGTGACAAATTTTGTCTCTGCAATTGTCATGTTAAGAAAAAACACTGCCCTCCTTCCCAAAATCACATTAAAATGACAATTTAAAAATGCTGAAGTGTTACCTTAATTGTAGGATTTATCAGCTATGGAATAATTCCAATTTTAATACCTAATCTGATATAGCATACAGTTATTATGTTTCAGTCTTTCATCCTGCTCTCAAAACACAGAAAAAAAAAGGTGGAAAATAATGTAGTTCATGTTTTTGCTAATAACATCATCTAACTACTTTTATGTAATTCTTCTGTGTTCTTTAAAAATGAGAACTAACAGGTCTAGATTCTTTTTTTGTTTGTTTTTGTTTCAAAGTACAGATATTTAATGGAAACATGAATCTGTCTTTGTATGCAAAGTCTGAGCCAGAAGCCTGTTATCTATCTTGTTTGTAGCTGGCAGCGTGTGACAAAAATACCTTTTAGATTCCTATCAGTGATTTTAGAAGGAAGGTACTACTTATGTTCACTTTCCACATAACCATGTGACAAGTCAGTATTCCATTACAGACAAAACTGCTGCATCCATCAGCTGGTTTTCTGTACTATAGCATTTCTTTTATTTTTCTCCCATATTGGTAAAAAAGGCAAAAATGTGAAAACCACCCTTATTTAGCAGTGCAGTTTGTGGTGTGAAAGGGAGTGGAATCCTGAAAATAATGAAAGCTGAAATAATGCCACTTCTTTCTTAGTTTATATTTAGTAAAGATAAGAAACCTTGGAGGAACTCAGTAAAACCATGCAAAATATGTAAAGTATTCTAGACTTATGGAGTGGAAAAATTCCATTCTTTTCACTCCTGCTCATCCCCTGCCCACCCTACAACCCATAAACCACTTGGATTCTTTGTTCTTAAAGTCTCATATAGATGAAGTACATAAATCTTATCAAAATACAGTGTGAAAATTCTGAGGTTTTTCAGTCTCCAATAAGACCATATTTCAGGGACAGAGTCCTACAGTAAAAAATTTATTACCATTGAAATCCACTCAATACAATTTACTTGCTCCTGTGCTGATTATGTACTTATGTAAAATTGCATCTTCCTGTGTCAAAACAATATTATGAAATACTTACAGGTTTTAGTCAGTCATTTTAGCAAACATACTATATTTAAATGAAAACTAGCTTCTTCTATCCTGATTATTACATCTGTCCTTCATAGATGCCACAGGTCTCTGCAATTGCTACTGCCTGAAGCTACTCCATAGCACCAGGAGAGAAAAACAGAGAAATTTTTTAACTATTTAGAATTTTGTTATTTTGCAATTCAAAAATGTCAAGAAGATTTCTACAGCAATGGCAATGAAATGATAACAAAACAGACTAGTCAAACTGAAGGATTAAAAACACAGCCAGTCTGTTGAAAGCTGAAAGAAAGGAATTTGTGGATCTGTTGTTGGTTAAGAGATGTTTTACAGATATTTATATAACTAGAGTGTTTCAAAAGACACATGCACAGGGTTCAAAGGAGTAAAACTTGGTAAAGCCACATGCAGATTTTTCTTGCTAGATATCATGGTTCAACCCCAGCCAGCCATCGAGCCCCACACAGGTGCTCACTCTCTCTCCCAGAAGCAGGATCAGGAAGAGAACCAGAAGGATAAAAGACAGAAAACCCACGGGCTGAGATAAAGACAGTTGTATGGGGAAAGCAAAAGCTATTCACACAGGCAAAGCAAAACAAGGAATAAGTTCAGTGCTTCCCATGAGCAGGCAGGTGTTCAGCCGTCTCCAGGAGTGCAGGGCACTATCACACACAACAGTGACTTGACAAGACAAATGCCATCACTTCAAATGTCCCCCCTTCCTCCTTCCCCCCCTTCCCTCCCCTCCCCCATTTTATATACTGACATACCACATGGTCTGGATGGGACATTATACCCTCTGGTCAGTTGGGGTCACCTGTCCTGGTTGTGTCTCCTCCCAGCCTCCCAAGCACTCCCAACTTCCTTGCCAGTGGGACAGTACAAGTAGCAGGAAAGGCCTTGGCTCTGTACAAGCCCTGCTCAGCAATAACAGAAAATCTGTCTGTGATCAACCCTGTGTTCAGGACAAATCCAAACCACAGCCCCATACCAGTCACTGTGAAGAAAAGTAACCCTACCCCAGCAAAAATCAGCACTTGATAAAGTGAGGATTCTTTCAGTGGCCGTTCCATAGTGCAGTATCAAGAAAATAAGGTGCCCTACTTGTATTAGCATCAAAATAAACATGTCACAAAGGAAAATACAGAGTTAGATCTTATCACATGAAGGAAAATGAAGGACAGAGGTCCCAAGCCAAGTGATACTATGATATGTGATAGCATACATTCAACACTTTGTTTTACACAGACTCACTGACAGGACTAATTAAGAATTAACACATATCAACAGAAGTTTAAAAATCTTGGAGGACAAAAAATTAAGGGTGATTTTATTTTTTCATTCTTGTTTAACATTTTGTCTATTTTATAAACTGTGTTAATTTTATTTTCTTATGAAAGCAAGATAATATTCCCAGTATAAATATTGTTTCACCAAAAAAAAAGAACCGACATCAGAGTAAAAGAATGACAAAGATCTCATGTAGCTTCCCCATTACTATCTGAGTTATTGCATTAAATTTTTCTGTGATGTATCTTCTGCTAGGTTTTCTTCAGTTAAAGAAAACTTTATTCCCTTTCTACCCAGACAGATTTTTGTACTGCACAATGCAAAGTATTTTATAATAAGCCTTTTTATTATGCTCTTTTATGTTATGCTATACATTCTGTTTTCTTGTGTTCATTAAAAACTGATTCAGCAGTCACCTAGGATAACAAGTCCAGTGTCTTGCAAGTAGGAGTGAGAAAACAATAGGAACTTCTTGTGTGCAGTTGAAGAGACAGGGACTCCATTGCTTGTATGCAAGAAGCCAATTTATTGATTACGGAGCTCAGTATAGATACCTTTTCAGCTATCGCTAAAATTAGCAACAATCACAACATTTTGTGTTTCCTAGTAACATTGCTTAATCATAGCTTTGCAGAGACCCGCACAGGCATGTACGGTCTTGCATGGTTTCTCATAAGCAAAGCATACCAAGCACACCCAAGCACACCGTTACCTTTGCTTACTCCTTCAGGGTTCTGCTTTCCGTTGCCAAGGTTTGTGGCTTGCCAAAGTTAGCATGTCTGTGTCGGTAAGCTGAGCAGTTCTCTCAGACTTGCTTTCGAGCTGTGTTCCTATACCTTCTTATTCTGTATTGCTTACTTACCATCTCTGGTTTTGCTGGGAATTTTATGCATGGAGTGGAAAAAGGCCTTCTTTAATGAGGCTGGTGAAGAGTCCGGAGTACAAACCCTGTGAGAAGCAGCTGAGGGAATTAGGATTGTATAACATGGAGAAAAGTGGGCTAGATTCTATAGATCCCCTAAAGAGAAGATCCTATTGCTCTCTTCAACTACTTAACAAGAGGTTGTAGTGATGTGAGACTTGGTTCTTCTCCCAAGCAACAAGCGTGAGCAAAAATTGCATCAGGGGAGGTTTAGATTGAATATTAGTAAAAAGGTTCTCATGAAAAGGGTTGTCAAGCTTTGCAATACCCTGCCCAGGGAAGTAGCTGGATTGCCATCCCTAGAGATATTTCAAAGAGGCATAGATGTGGTAACAAGTGGCATGGTTTACTGGTGGGCATGGTAGTGCTTGGTTAATGGTTGGATTCCATGATCCTAAAGGTCTGTTCTAAAGTAAGAGATTCTGTGTGTTTATTTGTGTTCTGGGACCTTCCAAAGCACTTTATCATTCTCCCTTTTATATTGTCTCCCTTCACATATAAAAAACTCTCATTTGTAATACTGTTGTGCTACTGCTGTAGCTCTGTTCTGAAGTTACATCACTTTAAATAAAGTGCTGGTAGATAGTAGGGTACATTTTGAAACCCTCAGAGATAGCAGATGTGACCTTATAACCTATTCAGCCAAAGATGGTTTTGTACAGAGATTTTATAATTTATTGTCATACATTTATTGCAGTATAATGAGAAGAAAATACAGTCTCTGTTTGGTTTTTGTTGTTGCTTTGCTTTGTTGTTGTTTTGTGATTTGTTTTGTTTCTGGAAGCACTACACAAACAATATGTAGGCACCAGTAAAATGCTAGCAGTAAAAGTGGGGTACCAGATATCAAATTCAGCCAATTGTTGAATTCTAGGATTTCTCATCATAGTCAAGAAAGTAGCCCAAACACTAGTTAGAGAAGCAGAAGAGAAAAAAGCTCACAGTAAAGGTCATTGAGTCATCAGTAGACTGAGCAGTTTTTGCTAATCGATCCACAGAAACACTTACATGCATGGCTGCCTTTAATAGCTGTTTCAGCACTAAATAGCATCTGCTTAAAATGATAGCCAACCACAGAAATGGACTGCAGTAATAACCATTGTTCTTATGCATATGAAAGAATGTCTCTCAAAAGAAAGGACCCAGAAAAATAATGTAAATAATCTTCTATAAATTTGACACAGTCAGCTACATACAAATGTTTGGTAATGTTAGGTTTGTGATTACACTATTTTATAACATGTGAAGGAAGCTCTGCCGTCCAAAAGTGGTTGGCACAGGCTATAGCCCTGATCTCTCTAACCTTTTGTTTTCTTCTTGTATGACTTCAACATCTTGAACATGTGTGAAGACTGAACAACACTAGAATGTGCAGTCTACAATGAATGAAAAGCTTAGTATATTTAAGCAATAAAATGCTTTGTACATATTGGTGGACTCCATTAAGCTTGACATTAGAGTTTTCAGTAATCTTTTCTTTTGGAAAAGACTGAAGAGAGAAAAGTTCTGTGAAGTTTATTTATACCTTTGTAGTCTAACTTATTACTGTGAGAAGTAGATAACATGTTTATAAATATGTATGAAAATTCATGAATTTTTAATATGGTTTCCATAGTCAAGAAAGCATTGAAGAAAATCACGGATACTCAGAGCTTGTAGGTACTTGCCATATGTTAGTGGTGATCAGACATTTTGCACAACTTTTGGAACAATATGAGTCTTACATGCTGCAGATAGCATCGTCCACCTGTCTGGTTTACATTGCTTGACTGCTTCTCTCTGGGAAAGTTTGTCCCTGTGAGATGGCACACCCTTTTCTGCTGGAGACATTTTTCATATTATCAGATAACATAAGTTGCTCTTTCAAAGTCAGTTCTAACAAAGTAACGTGTTGTAATGTGTTGTACCTACTAATACTTATTTTCAGACAGAATAAAGTAAATTCTGAATTAATATTTTTATATTTGCTTATTTTATGCATTAGAGAGATTTGTTTTACATTTTAAAACAAGTATTACACATTTAAAACATAAATTCAACTGAGATATGATCTCATAAAAAATGACAAACCTAGCAAAACATTATTAAATACCATCAGCCTTTACCCTCTTTATTGATCTTTTTAATTCCTAGAATCATGAACTATAACCTGCAATTAGCTGACTATTATAAAACACTTCCACCAGTATTTGTACTTGAAGTTATTTGCTGTTTGTCAAGGTGAAATAGGCTTTGCACTCTCTCCATAATTGTCTTGCACAATGCTGAGGGCTACACTATGCAAAGAGAAGAAAACTCTTCTTTCAGCAAACTAGTAAATCCATGCTTGAAGTTTCAATTTATTTCCTATTTAACATAATATAATGTTATTTTATTTAGTTAGTTAGTTATTTTACTTACCTTATCAGCAACTATTCCTGAAAACAACTATCCTCACCTTTTTTTCTCCATGAAGATTTTTTAGAAATCTGTAAACAACAATGCATGAGAATCTTGTATTTGATTGATTTCTCTAACATCTTGTTTATATTTCACATCCTACTTTCATGTTGCATTTACATTTGTAAATACATAACACTTTAGTAAGCAATATTAGGTATTACTTAAAAAATTATATCTATAAAGAGATATATATCAGTTTGGGTTTTTTTTTAAAAAAAATAATATCTCTGCTTAGAAGATGCAATATCCACTTCAGAGGATGACTTGAGTTATAGGACATACAGTGATCTCATATTTATCCCACTGCTGAAGAACATCGGGGCCTTTACAAATATAGTCGCATCAGAACTGCTTATTTTATGATCTTTTATACTTAAATAACTTTGAAAGCTTAAAATAGAATTTTAGTGTCCTGTAGAAGCAAAGACTGAACGGATACCTTATTTTTTTTTTCCAAGTAACTGAAAGGCTATAACAAGGTGAGAGTTAGTCTCTACTCCCAAATATCAAGGGATAAGATGTAAGAAAATGGCCTCAAATTTCACCAGGGAAGGTTTATATTGTATATTAGGAAAGAATTCTTCACCAAAAGGGTTATCAAGCATTGGAATAGTCTGCCCAGGGAAGCAGTTGAGTACTCATACCTACAATTTTTTAAATGACCCATAGATGTTGCAGTTAGAGACATGGTTTAGTGGTGGGCTTGGTAGTGTCAGGTTATGGTTGAGCTCAATGATCTTAGAGATCTTTTCCAGCCTAAATGACTCTATGATTCTAAAGTTCACTAGTCAACTGCAAGCTAACTCTTATAAGAATTAATTAGTAGTTTCTAGGATTGATTATGTTTTTGAAGTTTTGGGATCAGGGTTTCTATATCTTCCAAAAAATACTGGTCTGATTTATTTGAAGCTATTAGAAATTATTATCCTTGATCAATTTTTATGAAAACAGATAATTCAATAAACTCTTTCAAAGGTCTAGCATTTATAGCAAAATACCTGTAATTTTTTTAAAAAAGGATTGATGCTTATCTTAGTTTTGGAATTAAGAAGCAAGGCAATAAAAGAAAATTCGGCAGTGTTGGCTATCAGTGACAAAACCTGGTTATAATTTTAGCAAATCTCAATCATTTTATTGGCCACAGATATTGAAGGTAACTTCTCTACCTCTCATCTAAACTATGTGAGAAAGTAAGAATCACAGGAAAAGAAGAAAAAAGAAAGCACTGATAAAATACATACATTAAGTTCTTCTATTGTAATTCTATCGTAATGTATTTTTTTCTGTATCACATTTCATACTTTTTTTTTTTTTTTTAATTAAGTTAGTGGTTTCCAGGTCAACATTAGTAGTGACTTCTCTGGGGAGCTAGACCTCTTATTAGTAGAAAATTTATCTGGTGACCTTAGTCAGAACTCTTTATCTCTGCCTTTGTGACCATAAGACTACATATCAGAAAACGCCTAAATGTTTTAGGATCATAATATGTAATGTATATGAAAACGGTCTAAATTTCTCCTTATTTTTTTTTCTTCTGGAAGTAGATCATCGCTTTCTGAGTCTTGTACTTCCTTAGGGGTTCTTAATGAAACTTGTTTTTGTAGTCCATTAGCTGGAAGCTGTATCACAAGCAACACAGACATTAAGTTGAAATGGTATTAACTGCCAAGTAGTCTCTGTATGCTTATTTAGTATCTGTAGTGAAACTTCTTAACATCCTTCCACAAACGGGAACAGATTTCATTCACTCAGATACCGTGAAAAGATAACAGCAAGAAAAGACATCCAATTGCAGAAGTAAACCTTTGCTAAACCTAGTAAACCTAGTATTAAAAAACACGACTGATTGCTGTGGCTAATGACAGCTGACAAATTCATGGATTTTGGTATTCATGTGCTCCTACCTTGCAAAATAAATGTCACAGAAAAACACTGATAATTTTTAAAAATTAAGACTTTTTAAAGAAAAAGAATACAACTTTGCTAAAAGATAGCTTGTCTTACAAAAAATATCACCTTACTTTTAGAATAAATTTACAATGTGGCCTTTTCAGTTTTTTTCTTCCTCTTCTTTTTTTATCCGGTCTTGATAGTTTGTTTTTTTTTTTTTTGTTCTTAATATGACAGTAAGTTGAGTTCTCTCAGAAGCTGGCAGATGTTTATGTGTAATATCATCACGAAATATTAATTTCTTATGAAAGTTCACTCCTCATGTGTTCCTCTATTTTTCAGTAGCTGACACAGACAATAGTGTGGTGAAAGAGCATCATGTAGTTGCCTGTGTAATTCATATCTCAAAGGACTTTGAAAAGTGTTTTGTCACAAACGTAGTAAGTGTTTTTAAAGAACTGGATTAATTCATGGAATGTGATAATATGGGATTTGGCGCTGTGTTGGGTGCAGCATTGATTGAGGAGTGATGAATACACATTTCTTATTGAATTAGTTTGCCTGAAGAGATATTCTTCAGCCTGAGAGTTCATGTATTTTTTTTTCATTCATCTTTTCATAATTCAGTCTGCTACGCAACCACCATCAATTTGGCTGATGTGTCAGGAAATTTCATTCATACCTTTGAGAATTCCTTGCAATCTCTATGATGAGGAGAACAATTTAAAGTGTTTGCTAAACTCAGTATGGTTTATTTTGTAACTCAAGCACTTGTGCTCTGTTTGCTCCAATTTATTATCCAATGCAATGTTTATGGAATTTTCTGGAGATAGAATATTTACAATAGAAAGTACAGTAATGCTTAATAACCATAGAAATACTTAGGTCATCTGCTTTCAGTTAGGATCAAGGCTGCCATGGTTATTTTCCTACAAGTGTAACATCATCTTAACTGAACAACAATTCACTGTTTCAGTGAAAAGACCAATTTCCAAGAGCTTTCACGGTTAGGGCTTAAAGCATCACAGGATGGGAAGCATCTCAGATATCCTGATTAAGTCACCAACAAAAGCTTAAGAGTATGTCTTTCTGTCCAGATTAAAACACAAATCCATGGTCCTGCAACTAACTGAGGAGGTCATATAGACACTGGTCTTGAGATCAGCAATTTCGTCCTTTATACATCTGGTCAGCCAATACAGTTAATACAGTCACTTAAAAATTAGTCTTGATTTCTTCTAACGGGAGTGCTGATGCAGCAAAGAGATTGTCTTTGGCTCTCTATTGAATATTTTTCAGTTTCAAAGGTTTTGAAGCCCATGATGAGTTGTGGTGCCACAGATATATTACTGGCCTTTTTATTGTCCTTGATGTCCTTGATTTATTCAGATAGTAAATGTCAGAGTTAATGCATGTAAAATGAAATTGATGTTTCTAAAATAGGAGAAGTCGCAGTAATTGTATTAGAAGGTGTTCTTAATGGGAAACAATGCTAAAAATAAGTAGAAGGTAAACTTATTAGAAAAATTCCGTTTGATCAAAGTTCAGTAGCTGCTAGAAGGAATTATACCATTTCTTACTCCAAGGGTGCATAAGTTGGCTTGGCTACTTAATTCCTTATAAACCTATTGTCACAGACGGGTCTAAATGGAAACCTGAATTTCATGTACTGTCTTCAGCTCTCCTCCCATATAATTCAAGATTCGTCACAAACAGCAAAAATTTTCAAAATGTGGCACATTGTTCATTTTAAGACACAGAGGTGAAATGCAAAATGGAAATGTTGAACTGGTAATTCTCTCTATTGAAATAAATTTTCAAATTTTGTGTTTCTGTTATAAATAATGTTTTATCAAATTTCATTGAATATGTTTTATTTTGCCTTGACTTAAATATACAGAATATTAAAAATATCATTAATGAAAAAAAAATTGGGGGGAAATTTTATGCCCATAAAAGAAAAGAATCATCATTCCTTAAATAAGGTGGAAAGGAATACACACCATTAACTCTAGTATTAGACCTAAGAACAAAATAATTTATTTAAAGCAGAATCTCAGTAGGCAAAAAAACCAACTAACCAACCAACCAAACCAAACCAAACCAAAACAGCTATAACAGTGAGAAGTACATTCTACTCAATGGAAATGAATAAGAATTGAAAAGACATATGTCTTATACTTTTCTTGAAAGTGGTAATTAGGGGCCATGATAAGAATGCTTTTGATGAAATAGCACAGACTAGTACATAACAGGGCTCCAGAATGTGTATCGTGTGTCTTTAAATTTTTTTAGTTAGATGTTTTTTAGAACTTTGTCTGTATTTTTTTATTTAAAATGTTATCATTAGGACACATTTCTTTTTCTTTTCTCTCCCTCTTGGACAAGAGCTCATTTTTCTTGACTGATGTAACAACCTGTGCTATGAATTCCAGCAAAGCAGACACAGTTGTCTTTTAACTGCAATGCATTGTCACTGGAGCAGTCTTCATGCCTTTGCAAAACAGGTTTAATAGAAACTAAGTAAAAGATGTATCACTTAACTTGCAACTGGCAACACAGGTGACATTGAAGGAAACTTGTTGTCTATTACATTAGATGAAAATTTGGTACATTAAAGACAAAATCCAGAACCATGTGGCTGGTGTTTGAATTTAAAAGTTATACATTGTTAGGTCAATTTGTATAATATTTGGGATAGATTTCAGTCATAAACTCTTGGTTAGAGTTAAAATTGGATTACTGTTTTGATTTAAAAAAAAAAAATCCATGTATTTAAATGTGTAAGTGACCCTGCACAGCATGAATATAGTTACGTTATATTCAATGGCTGTATTCTTTGACAACTCTTTTTTATGGTAGCGGAAACATTGAAATAACTTGAAATAACTGTTTTTCAGAAGTTTTGATTTTAAGTGAAAACAAAAACCAAAAGAATCTTTAATTGCTGCCCTACTGGATTTTAAGAAAAACTTGGTATAATGTATGCAGAAAGAATTTTTCACTTTTTAAAAAGATTCGGTTCATAATCTCTCTGTAATATTTATTTCATGTTACTATTTTATCAGAATGCTCTCATCTTGTGAGATAGCAGTTTTGAAATCCTCTGTGCATTCATAGCTGCAGGGTGCAATTATAGCCACAGGCAGAGGAATAAAGCCATCTGAGATAAACTGGAAAGCATTTACCTTACTTTCAAAAAGAATATGCAAGCTGATTTGGTCAGTTCTAAGCTTATGTGGAATTTTATAACTAGAACTTTCAGAAAATGTAAGCTATGTTTTATTATCTAAGGTTTAGATAGAATGCAGAGAGAATTAGTGAATCGTGGAATCTGAAACCTTCTGTCGGAGCATATGATTTTTAAAAGTTCATGCTGGGAAAGAGCTCTCCAGAACAGTTTATCTGATGGAGAAATAGGGACATGAACATGTAGCTCAATAAAGGATGCTTTCTAAGCTGAAGAATGTGAGAATAGAAACTCCTACTTGGCTTGAAACTGAAGAAGCCATACTCAAGAGAGAACCCTAAGTGTTTAAAAACAGTTGTTCTCTCTCTTACTCATTTTCTATGAATTTACACAAAAACTTCCAAGAGTCTCTCTTCTAATCAATATGAATATATTTCTAGGTTATCAGCAAAAGTATTTGTTGCCCAGCTTGATGATATATCACTTAATTACTTAATTCTTAAGTCTGTAATCAGGAAGTGAGACAGTAGGATTTAAATACCCTGTCATGCCATTTTCATGATGCATTTCTAAAACTGTGTTGTATAGCAAATGTATAGGACCTGGGGAACTTGTATTAACTAGAGAATCACAGTTATTATTGGTCAGTCTTTAGATAGCTTACCAAATTCAGTGAGTTTCACAAAAGAAAATGCTTAGTATCTTCTGTGTGTTAGAAAACACCTAGTGTATTGGAAAACACTTAAAACATCTAATACATATCATCAGATAATACAGATGAAAACAGCAGCTTAAATTAACTCTACATCTCAGTGAAAAGCTTAGTCTTTCAGATTTGGGTTAAGAAAATTCTATCTGTGAAAGTCCAGGGTAGTACTTTGCTAAGGCAAGAGAAAGTCTTTAGTCGTTCTTAGGTTCAGCTGAAGGATGAACTTCAAAAAAAAAAAACCCAAAAGCAAGAAAATAATAAATATGAAGTTTTCACATTGCATTTCATATTCCATTAGAACATACTGTGGGCTCTGTTCTAGATGTTTTTCAATATCAAAAGCATGAGAAACTCTTGCGAACTAAGCATAATCCTCAAAACCATGATACCAAATTTTAACATATCCATTAAATAAAATAATCTTTAAAAGAGCCATTAAGTAGAAGACCACCTTTTGCTTGCCTTTGAGAAATGCACCATGCTAATCACTCAGTTTTGCCACTGGAGACGTTTTGTAATTAATTGTTATCCTTGTTCTCTATTTAATCCAAAAGAGTTTAATTTCTTCCATTTCTAGATTACATACCTTTATCTATATTTCCACCATATTATGATACAGAACACCGACTGTTTAGGAGGTAATGTCATGGCCTGCTATTGGTAGTACAAAGGTGTTGTAAGAATATATCAGGTTATCTTGTTTAAATGGATAGAAATATTTTCTTCAGAGATGCCGTCTCTCAAGAGATAAGAAGAAATTAATGAAAAGTAATGTCTTTCACATATGAAAGAATCCCCAGTAGCACATACCACATCAGTGTCTGTCAGCTTATTCCCGGGAATACTCCAAATGAGTTTGAGTGTCTTTCAAAAACTGCAAGATAATTCATAAAAGCTTATTGTAAAAGAGAGGGAAGCATGTTGATTGCAGAGATGGGTGATTCTAACATAGTCTGATGAACTACTGTAAGGACACTTCTGCATGAGAAGTCAATACTGAGTATCCAACAAACTCATATTCTAGCTTATTGTGTAGTACCTCCCACAGGCAGACAAGCTGTCAGTGTCAACTGATTTACTCGGTATCCAGTTTTTTATGTAGATATATTTGCCCAAAAATGAGGTTATTTTGCTTATGGCTTTTGTCGGGTTTATTTTGGTGGGGACGATGTATTTTGTGCTTTTTGGGTTTTGTTTTTTTTTGTTGGGTGGGTGTGTTTGTTTTTGTATGGGGCTTTTTGCTGTTATTGTTTTTCTTTTTTGAAGGAGTTTTTTTTTGTTGTTGGTTTGATTTGATTTTTTACATTAGGGTTCTTTTCATTCAAATTCATTGAAATTATAACAAGACTAGGGGTTTTTTTTGCTGTGTTTGATGTTAGTCTTATGAGATAGTAGGAGTTGATCAAATGTGTCATAACAAACCATTTGTACTACTCTCAGGGAAACTTGACACAAATTATATAAGTCTCCCTGTGGCACTAAACAGCATTTTACATGGTTGAAATACTGCAGATGGTGCTCAAGAAGGAGGGGAAAAAAAAAGCCTAAATTAACTGTATAATATTACAAATGAAGAAAAATGCACATTGATGGTGTTTCTTCTCTTATTTTTGTCTGATTAGACCAACATCAACAAAGCCATATTAAGGGACCACTTTATGTATACTCTTTAAAAAAGTGACTTATAAAGTGACTATGGAAAAGGAAATAAGATTATGCATCAACTTGACAGAAAAAGACATCGAAAGAAAACTGTAGAACATATTAAAATATATGTTTCAAATGTAGTTAGAAATCTTTGTTATCAATATTAAGAAGTGAAAAGGAGCTTGAAGTACATAGATTACAAAGAGAAAAGTGTCACGTATTTTAAAAGCTAAAATCTTAAAGAATGAAATTTGAAGAATGACTGACGTAATTATTGGTGGTATGTTCTTTCTGAATTCCATCATGGAGTTTATGAAATATATTTTACTTTTATTACTTTTACTGTGTTATAGTCTTTGCTATTTTCACACATCACAGCACTGTCATGCCATATATATTTTCCCTCTGAGTATACCTGCAGAATTCCCCCTTTCCTTCAGCAGGCAAAATGTGCCATCAGCTCCAAGGGCGCTGATAATGCTACTCACATTAATCAACTACAAAGGAACTCCTATGTGAATGCATTCCACATCCAGTTCAAAAAGCTCTAATTAAAAGTCCCCTCCAGGGCACCTGACCACCCTTGAGCCGATTGTTACAGTATGTTAACCTCCTGCATCTCCTCACCCATCAGGCTGAGCCTTACTTATGGCATTTGTGTTTAGTGGCTTCTTTAACTAAAGATATATAATTTGCTGTGATTGGTATGATTTGAACTGTCCCCTGACTGTCCTACTTACTATTATTTTCTTATATATATGCTTACTGTTGTATAACTATGCTATTGTCTCATCTTCTTTACAAATTAAGTAGTTAAAATGCCCTTCACATTCTGCTTACTTGGTTATTAACAGGGAAAAGACAAAAATGTTTTAACTACATGCATCTCATCGAGACAGCTGTCAAAAATACAGTCTTTTGTTTATGAATTCTCATATCCTAACTTATTCCTACACTTTTGCTTTCATAATGGAAAGAAGTTAAATTTCTTCTGAGTTTGTTGATGCTTAGGAAAGTTTTCTTTCAGTGAGGTTAAGTTTTTTGACATTTCATGGCAACAGCTGATTGAGCTGCTCAGGATAGTGTGATACTGACAACTGTTTTCTCAAGTAGTATGCAACTGTAGTTTAAATCTAACGATAATAACCAGGAAACTACAATCAATCTTGTTGGACCTTTCAGGCTCTTTTTCCTACTTTTCCCTTTCAACTGAATTCTGTTCTCTCTAGTGGTGAACATTAATTTTACTCAGCACTGTCCCATTTCTACTATGTCTGCCCTGAATACCTGCTGCATTCGTGGTTTACTGTTCTATAACAGAGCTCTTTGTTTAGAACTCTTTCTGCAAACTTTCATTGACATAATATAATTAGCATAATATAGTATAGAATCATATGGGTTAATCTAGTGTAGTGTGGTGTGTCATCGTGCAGTATGGCATAACCTGATATAATATAATGTAACACTGGAGTCTCAGACATCTGAATTTTTAAAGCATTGGCTGAAAGTTATAGAATTTTGTTTCTCTTATTACTGGACTATGTTGCCTTCTCTCTAAAGGACAACAGTATTCTTCAAACAGAAGTTATTCTGTTTCTTAGATATGCAATATAGAATGATTGTACCATCATTACAAAGCTTCATCCAATAATGATTACCCAAAGAAGAAAAAAAAAAAATTATCCTGATATATTATAAGACTGTTATTTTTATGTTACTCCATGAAATTTCTGAAGCAATGAAATTGCTGCAGCAGGGAAACACATGAAATGATCTGGTACTTATCCATAGAAACTTGAAAATTAGCAAAACCAATGTATAAATCTACAACTAATAGATGTCTTTCATGTTGACTTTGATGTTGTTTGCTCTTGCTGTTCTTACCACCCAAAATTAGGACCAGAAACCTGTTCTGATAAGATCCTCATCACTAAGTCATGCTGCTTTCATTGATTCAAGCTTCACTGAGAGGCAGATTTCTTAGGTGGATAATGCTGGGTTTATTTCAGTGTCACATTAAACTGTACTCTGTTCCAATGAACAGTCACCAATATTTCTCCAAAATCCTCTTCCCTGTGTTTTAATTCTGCATGACATCACTCTCCAAAGTAACCCTCCTGCATGTTCTTACAGGCCACTTTCAGCCAATGCTTGTTAATTGTTACTAAAATGTGTTGATAACAATCCAGCACCATAAATGCCTACAATGCTTCTCCACAAGACACTAAATAAATCTTCAAACATAAACACAGTCTTTGTGAGAGGTTTATTAATTGTTCTTCAGAAAGTCTATTTTGTTTTGTGTATTGGAAATTATCTTTTTCTCATATAACAAAAAATTGCTGCTTTTCCCCCTTCTTATATTAGCTTTGCTTTCCTGATAGGAAATAGAACATTCAAAGACTTTTGCTTGAGGAGGAGAAATATTGTAAAATTTCTCCCTGAAGACATATTTCTGGATAATTTGTGAAGAGAAGTCCTGCTTTTCTGTCTTTCCTTTGCATTTAAGGATCTTTTTTTAGAATTAGGCAAATAAATGAAAAAAAAAAAAATAAAAGAATGTATTGTTTAAACTGTAATCCTAGATAACTGTGAGAATACTTACTCACAATCTTTATTTTTTTCTTTTTTTTTTTTTTTTCCCCCCCAATGTACCTAACTTTTTCAAAGAATAAGTAAACTTTTGTGAAAACCTATGACTGCCTGGACTCTGTCAATTCATGAATATGATCTGTTTATGTTATTGTCCCGTAAGTATTTATGTCAACATAGTGCAGTTTTAAAGACACACATTTTCTTCCTGTTTTATGACTGAAATGATTTTTAAAAATAATTACTATAAAATTTAAAACTTGTTTAATGTATATATTCTTAAGTGAGATAACAATAATGCATGCTGTAAAATAATTCAAAGGGGTAATACTTGAGGACTCATCAAAATACAGGAAATAAATTCAGAGATCTTCTATTTTTCAAGTAATTATACAGTGATTGCTTTAACCCTTATGAATTTCCTATAAATAATGGAGCAAAAGTTAAAGAATTTTGTGTGATTTCATAGAGTATTAACTGTGAAACATAAGAGTATTAAATGAGAAGCAGAATTCCATGTTCTTTCTCCCAAAAATATAAAACTATGTGTTTTTAATATATGGTTGACAAACAAGCTTTGAGTTTACCCTTTGAGAATATCACATGATTCTGCATTAAACCCAGTGGAGAGAGCTGTGTTTCACAGCATTCCCAGATAAGCCTGTGGCTTTGTAAATCTTTCACATAGTTTATTATAAATGCTTAATAGCCTCTGGATAAGCCCTGACTTAACTTACTTGGCTGCATGTTTTTGTTTACCACATTTTTATGTGCAGAGATCAGTAAGCTTTATTATTTTGTACTGTAAATAAACATTATAATCAGGTATAATCACCAGAAGCAAAATGTTACTAATGTTTGCTTTATTGAGAGATATGTTGTAGAAATGATTTTGTTTAAAACTCTTTTTTATAATGTTATTTTTGTTTCTCTTTGGTCATTTGCCTCAGAAGAAAATATGAAAAATGCTTTTTTTAAAAAAAAAGAAGCTTCAGGAATTTATTTATTTTACAAGACCCTCCAGAGAGATAGAATATTTTCAAATAATTTTCAAAGAAAAACTAGCATGAAAATCTAGTGTGTCCTAAAAACGATAGATAAACATTGTTGACTGCATACTGTTGCATTGAATAATGAAATAAATAATATATTTCTCAAAATATAACTCTGTACTAGAAATATCCTGTAGCAGAGGAACAAAAATTTCTATTCCATGCACAAATCTCCATGTAGACTGCAAATTTGTTTAGGGTATATCACAATTACACTACTTCATAAGTCACTGCAAACTATTTTCTGAGTGCTTCCTTCAGAGTAGAATCAGCGTATAAATTCATAGTAGAAATCAGCATTTGGTCTGGTCCTTTACACTACTATTCCCCAAAAGAAGAATAATATACAGTGCAGGCCCAGAGAGTAGAGTTGGAATATCCTCCCAGAAAATACAATTCTACTGAGGGTATGACTTTTGCAGCTGTCTGAAGTATGAAAATGGAGATTGCTTCAAGCTTTGTCAAATATCATCTGTCTTTCTGCTCTCCTTCCAACTTGCCTTCCACTAAAGTTTTGATTTTTCAATTATTTGCTCACTCTCAGAACTATAATTTTTTTATCTGCATCTCAGAAAAATGCCGTTCCAACAATTATTAGTTAGCCTTTGGTAAGAAGTATTTTATTGACTGCCTGGAAGCTGAGCAATGGCCATGGAAACTGGACATATCTAGTATGTCCTGGATTAGTTTACAGTGTAGAAGCATCTGGTACATCCTCATTAGCACAATAATAATTATAGTTCTAACACCTTAGCCAGTACTGGAATATTAGTGTTGGTACAAGGAACTAAAAAGGAAAAATTACACTTTTTCTTCTTTTTTCCTCCACTGAAAAATGACAATATCCACTGTCATGAAAATCAGGAATATAAAGCCTTTCGTTTTTAAAAACCCTCACATTATGTTTGTAAAGATAAAGAACTGATGTGGAACTAAAAGAAACTCTTTTGGAGTATTCTAATGCTTCCTGATATGTATTCTGCAGTTATTTTTTAAAATATGGCTGTTCATTAAGATTAACAATCATGACACTGATAAGCTCATGGCATTTTTTTCATACAAAGTTTGTAGTTTGATATTTTTTTGATATAATCTTGGATATACTTTTTCTGTGACTTTTTTTTTTCCCTAAAGAGATCATGGAATGATACAAATAAACTATATGTGAATCATGTAACTTTTGCATTTGTGTATAAAATTCTATTTTTATAAGATTATATTTTGTGAAAATACAGGGGTTTTTTTGTCTCCAGACAGTTTTCTGAGTTGTAGACAAAGTATGACAACATAGTGGCAATTGACAGTTAATAAACTTCTCCTTTTTTTGACCTGCCTCAGGTCTGTGTGCAGTGCAGCATTTCCCTACGTGGACTTGGAAGCTTAATAGGTGTTAACAGCTGTGTCTTCTCTCTGCTCTCATTTGGACTCTGTAGACATCCCCAAAAGGGCATAATGTAAACAGGTGCATTTACAGGGTGTTCCTTTTCTGGGCAGTAAAACACGTCTAGCAGAACCTCTTATGACTTACAGAGGACAAACTGTGGTTTCAGTCACTAATGTCGTCTCTCAGACAGATTTTTTTGAGGAATTGACCAAGGTTACTTCTCTGAGTTGACATCTTGTACAGTATACAAACATAAATCATGAGTAGCTTTTATCTGCCTCATATTCATGATAAAAAGCTTTACAGTCTGACCTTCACAAGACACATGTTCTAACCAAATTCCATAATATAAAAGTCACCTTTAAAGAAAGAAAGAGGACAAACAGAATAACAAGAATTTGTTTAATCATGAATCCTACAGGGAGGCCAGTCATCATGATGTTTATTCTTATAAACAAAGTGCTTTGGCAATGAAAGTTTGTTTTCATATTAGTAAAAACATGGAAAATGAACTTTGAAATTAATTAACTGTTTATTTATGCATTTTTCTATTCTAGAATTAGCCTGCAGGCTAACAAAATGTTAGCTTGCCGAAAGGATGTTCATTTAAATTAATAGTGAAAATTTTTCTGACAGCTGGTAATTTGCTTATTTACAGCTTCCATATTAAATCTTCAAATATAGTAGATACAAATTAATAACCTTCAGCTGAATGGCCCTTCTTCCCTTTTGATTATTCCAGTTGCAGAAAGATGAAACCTCCTTTTGCTTTTTCTGTTTCCAATACTCAGCTTGTGACATCCCTGTTTTCTTCCTTTCATGTAGGTTCAGATATGTTGCTTTTAAGAGGAAATAATTAGTTAGAGGCCAAGTGTATATATAATTCTGAATTACTTAGTTGTGGATTGAAACTATTATACACTGGATTCCCTTTATTTTCTTCCCAAGAGTGGTTGTTTTCATGCAACTTTCATTTCATACCACAGGCATAAAGGAAAAGTAGGTGGTTGGGTTATTACAAACACCTAAAAGCTCATGCAAACATGACAAGATTTCATAGGTGCTGTTACTAAGAAAGCTGTAATTTTTGGATGTCAATTTGGTTTTCAATTTTTAATGCAGTCTTTTTTATGTTATCCATGCTTTTTACATTTTTCTAAATTAAATTACTGCATTTATCATACCTGTGGTATTTGTTCAAGGATTGGCCTGCCCACATACCACTCTTTCTTAGGGGAAACATGAAATCAGTGCTTTCGTAGTCTTCATTATCTCCTGATCATTCTGAAATGCAACTGCTCAGTAAAAAGCCTATCCCTTAATAAATTAAAATTCTCACAAATAGCAGAAATCATCCCATTGGTGCACACACATGGCTAGGCAAAACAAAAGACATGAAAGTTGTACATTTGTAACATGCACCATAAGCTGAGTAACAGATGTAGCAGCAGTAACTGTGAAATGGTGACAGGATGTACCAGAATCCTGAGGATTCAAGGAAGAGATTGCTACATTTGGTGACGTTGCCTTTCCACTATTATTTTTACAGCTGGGATTTACACAAAATACCTTCATCCATGCACATAGCATAACATCTACCAAGTACTTTTAATGAACCTCAGATAACTCTTAAATTTAACCCAGTCAGTGGACACATGGTTGAACTTATTGACTGTGTTTGTATATAGGACAATTCATGTTTGTCTAGCAGGTAATTTTGAGAAACAATACCACCAATTTTTTTTTCCCAGGGCAACAGAGGCACTTCATTCCAAACCCATTAAAAGTGATACAAGATGCAGTAATTAATTTTGTTGTGCTTTTTTATTAATGTGATACATATTTTTAGAGAAAACATTAAATCCTTTTAGAAATTTAGTAAAATAAAAGGAATCCATAAATGGGAAATTAATTGTTCTGGGGAAGCCAATGGAGTTAGTGACACTTAGAACACAGAACATAACCAAAATGAAGTGGTCAGCAAAGATATTTGGTATTTATTTTCCTACAAAATAGCATTGAGGATATGCTGAGTTTGAGAGTTTAGCTATTGAGTTTTGTATTGAGGAAATTGATGGTAAAAAATATCATTTGATAATATTTTTCCAGGTTAATTCTTAGAATAGAATTCTGCCTTGAAATATTTTCTTCTTAGAAAGAAAATATTATCATAGAATGATAGAATAGGTTGATAGGAAAAGACCTGAAAGATATCCAGTTCCCCCCTATAGCAGGGATCTTTCCCCTAAACAAACTTAAACAGAGACCCATCCAAACTGGTCATTACTGTTTACATGGCTCTCCATGAACAAGAGCTCACAACCTCTCTTGGAAACCTGTTCCAGTGCTTCACCATCATCACAGTAAAAAATTTCTTTCTAATAGCAAATCTGAGCTTCAGCTTGAGTCCAATCCCCCTTGTCCTATCACTGCAAGACTTTATAAAAAGTCCCTCTTATGGGTCTTCCCACTGCATAACAGTGCAGTGTTAAGGAACACTGTAGTGGGAAGCAAAATTTTTCCTACATGTTCCAATCTGCTATAGGGAAAAAACCCAGAATCTTCTTGGGTTCTGCCCACATCAGCTGTATGCACGAGTACCTACTTCAGTCTTGATCTAAACTTTCTTATTAGTCACACCATTTTACATGCTCCTGTACTACTAAAAATCTGTATTTGTAAGGGAAAAGTTGACTACATTATTTATAAAATACATTTGTATAGTGGAGTGACAGTGTGTTTATGGGAAGGTAGTACATTTTATTTGTGTTTTGGGTACCTGACCTGAAACTCCTGGTATGTGGTTTTAAGAACTCTTCGATCTTCACATGGCAAATAGAAAACTCCATCCCCTTTTAATTTTTAACTTTGTCTTAACATTTCTATTGATTACACTAAAGATCAAGAGTTGTTTTACTGGAAGAGAATCATGCATATAAAAAAAAAACCCCAGTCTCCACGTTTTATGCTAGATTTCCCAAATTATTTAAGATTTTTACACAGTTACTTGTTCTCCATTTACAAAGTTTGAAAGGCAGTAGAAGTTACCTGTAATTCAGTTTGAGGAATGTAAATTAATTTTTAATAGAACATAATATGATATGAGGTATTAAGAGTAAATTAATGAGGCAATCTGGTAAAAAATAATTATCAACTTGCTCCAAAAACTGAATGGGACATGAGGACAATTGCAGAGGTCTACATAATAAAAAATACATCCAAAATAAATAATTAATACACTTCTGCTCAAAACACAAAATTGTTTACATTTTTGAAATATGCTGGGTCTATACAAAACAACAAACTGTGTTATATAAACACACAGCAAGATACATTTTGGGCCTTGGAGAACAACTGCACATAGAAATTATAGTGTTTGGAGGTAAGTTTGTGTAGTTCACCAAAAAGGAGCTGGGTTTGCTTGGAGCACAAATGTTTAGTATTTTCATGGCTTGTTTTCCACCAATTCTTCCTTAAAGATTTAGTTAATTAATTGATTTTTCTTCCACTTTTACAAATGTAATCAGATGTCTCATAATGATGTGAAAATCAAAATAAATATTCAAATTATCACTTCAATGAAAGTACAAAACAGGCAGTTTAACTAATTTCAATTGCCTTTTCTTTAGATTTAAATAGTTGTGTACATATTGTTTCCATTGTTATGCAAAAAAAGTAATAATGGTCCCTATCTTAAGAATATAAGAACAGAAGATTATTCAGTGCTACTAAGGGATTATTCTTTATGCACAGTTTAGACAATTTTATGTTAGGATTCCCTTTCAGGAAAAAAAAAAAAGCATCCCAGACATAATTCATATGAGTGAATTTTCTAGGTCTATACAACCCCCTAGTTTAAAGTAGGTCTTCTCTGCTGGGTTCCATCTATTGTATCAAGTTTCACTTAAAAATCAAGTGAAAGGGGTGTGAAAGTCACAGATTTGCTTGCAGGAAGTTTTCTTTTTTATTCTCCCTATTTTTTTCTCTATTTATTCAAAGTATTTGTTCAAAAATTACTTTTCTTTTAAAGAATTCTGTCTTTTATTTCCATATTATATTAAGCTGAAGGTTTGGGTTGGATTTTGGGGGAATTTGTTTCTTTTTTTATTTTTATTCTTTTTGTTTGGTTTTTTTCTTGTTGTTGCTTCTGTTTGGGGGGATTGGTTGGTTGGTTTTGGTTTGGTTTTCTGGTTGCTTTTTTTTTCTATGTGTGGGATTTTTTGTTTGTTTGTTTGTTTGGGTTTTTTAAATTATTACCAGGGAAAAAGATTGTTTTTTCTGCTGACATTTTTTTGCATGCTCATACACTTCTGACTATATCTAAATCAATACTGAGGAAAAAAACAAAACAAAACAAAACAAAACCGCCCCCCCACCCCCACCCCCCACAAAACTAAAACCAAACCAACACTTATCTCTGTTATCTCTGTTGAAAATTCCTTTTGGATTTTCTTCCACATTATTTCAGCAAATGCACTTTTTGGCACAGATGCTTCCAGGAGAATACAATTTAGGCAAGTGTTGGAGCATGTTGACTAACAGTGAATTCCAGATGAGAAATTGTGAAAAATCACATATGATGCCTGATACAAAGTTTTTCTATCACATAAACAGTAAGATGAAGTCATTCAGTTCTGTCATATTGATTTAATGCTCAAGTATACATTGATAATCATTGCAAATTAGGATTACTTCTTTTTTTAAAAAATATTTGTATTAGTGAAGTAAATTAAAGCCACTTATGTGTTCTGAGATTCTATTTTCATAGGCCCTTAAGATAAAAATTTTTCCATAATAGTATCAACTACAAAATAAATCAAGTGAATAGATATATAAATATAGACAACACTTAGGTGCTTTTTCATCAAATATTGTGTTGCTGAAAAGTATTTCTTATTAAAACTCATGTTGTTCAGTATCTTCAGTTTACTAATGTCATTTGTGATTTCTCACTGTTTCACATGGGATGTTTTAATTGCCAGATAACAGAGTGTTGCAGAATTTTACTTTTAGACTTTTTTTCACAGTTAGGTGTTTGGAATTACACATTCTATCACAGAGTACAATGGATTACATTTATCTTTTCATTTAACTTAATCAAAAGACTTCTCTGGCTTGCACATACAGTTGGTTAATTGTGTGCTACAATTCCAATTCTCTCTGCTGATAGATCCACTGGAAAAAGAAAAAAGACATATGGATTTAGGTTCCATTTAGTTGTTTTTTTCATTCTCAAGTCCTGTATAATATACAGACTTGAACACAGTAATGAAAGCAGATGTTGATCAAACACTTCCATACTATCTCACATGTATTTAAACATAGATTAGTGTTAATCCTCATGGGTGCACTGCCTTGTATTCTTGTGCTTACAACTTGAGAGAAACAAAAATTTAGGTAATTATGGTCCAGTTTAAACTTAAGGCTAATTTGCTTTATGGAGTGAGTTAAACTTTAATTTTTTACTGACACAGTGGAAACCACATAAAATGCCAAAATGTCAAAACACAAGCTGGGTGGGAATGTTTTTACTTTTAAAATCCGTATTAGCCAGAAGGTGGCAGTGTGGCAACTACTTTTAACTGAAGTGGGAAGAAAGAGAACTGTAACTCAGTCTAATTTTGAAGGCATAAAAAAAGTAACACAGCAACAGTTTCGGTGTTTGGGAGATCCTTTTCCTTTTCCTTTTCCTTTTCCTTTTCCTTTTCCTTTTCCTTTTCCTTTTCCTTT
>VZSE01007180.1:349809-363849 GCA_013398275.1 Promerops cafer | reverse complement strand
TTCCCTTTCCCTTTCCCTTTCCCTTTCCCTTTCCCTTTCCGTTTCCCTTTCCCTTTCCCTTTTCTTTCTTTTTTTTTTTCCTATTTTTCTTTAAATGTATATACCTGAAACAACTTAGGAGGCTAAAGACAGAAATTCCTAGGAGTGAAATCTTGTTTGCTAATACCTGACTTCTGGCAAGCTATAGTGGAAATATGTAAAAAATATGTTAAATATATAGTCTACGAAATATTAATCCGACACAGGATGAGACGTTTAGTTATAAATATGTTTATATACACATTCCTTAATGGAAGTTCATTCTTTTCTTAGAGAAATAATAATTCATTAAAACATTAGGAGAGCAATTGTGTGCATATGCGTATAGTCACATAGATACACTTGGACATGAAAACAATTCCAAAAATAAAACACATTCAAGCAAACTGAACTTGTAAATTTACAAACACCATCCCTCTGTTTTTCTTTTCCTATATCCCCTAAGCATCTTTCTTACATAAACACTGAAGATCAGGCAAAAGAGAACTGGGAATGTTTCATGGATTCTTCACTGGTTTGAAGTATGTATTGTCCCAGAAACTTCTCAAAAAAAATCTCGTAAAAATATTAGGTATATCACCAAAATACGTATGGAGGAGAACACCATCCCTGTTTTTCTCAGATGTTCTCAGTAAGTTTGATCTCATTTCTGCAGTAGAAACACACATATAGAAAGCATTTGGCCATTCCCACTTCTGAACATGCAGATGGATAATGAAAAATCAGAATCAATACCAGATGTGCAATTTAGATACAGACCATGTAGTCATTTGAAGCTTTTTCCTTCTGAAAAGATTTTCTATAAATGGATGCCTTACATAGAATTTCAACACAGAAAAATCTCCTAATTTAAAGTTAATTCAAATATATTAATTGAAAATAAATCAAGAGACAGAAAAAGAGAGTAATTTAATGTTCATAATTAAATGTTGTTTTATTTTTCATTCTCTAAAACACATTAGTAATAATTACTGACTTTACTGTTTTAAGTGACATTATCTTACTTAAAACCAAATTCCAGTCCCACATTTGCAGTGAATTTTTGCTTTTTATCCTTTGGATTAGCAGTTTCCTTGAACAACTGATCTATATAAATCAGACAGTTACAAAAAAAAGTGAACAAAACCAGATATTTGAATGTATTTAAGCACTTTACTGAAAGTTGATAAAGGCCAGCAAAATAGAATTTTATTTTATTCCACAAGGCTGCTAAACCTTTGTGACTTCTTCAGAATTTCTTGTCATATATATGAAGGTTTTTTCCTAATTGGTAACATAAAACTGTAGGTATTTACAAACATACAAACTTTGCAGTTACCTTAAAAAAAAAAACCAAAACAAAAAAGCAACAAAAGCAAACAAAAAAGTAAACAAATAATTCATGTGCTACCAGAGAAAAAATTACAGAAAGTGCATAGTCCCAAGAATGCATTAATGTTGAGTTAAACTCTTAGAGTGATAAATTTTTATCTGATACGTGTATGAAGGAAGACATCTAGATGTTTCACCTATAGAATACTGCTATGGTTTTAGTAAATAAAAATTACTTGTGTCACCCACTAAGTGGTAAGCAGAACATTTTTGAAACTACTTAGGTATCAGTAAAGCAGCTGAGGGTGGGGAAAATAAGTATTTTAAAATGACATTAAGAAACACCAACCACTTATTCCATCTCTCACTTCCATCAAAAAAGCCCCAAACTCAAAACCAACCAACCAACCAACAGCTGCCTTTTGCAAATGTAGCGTTAGAACTGACGAGAAACACATTTAATCAAAAAAAGGAGAATATAAATCACCATTAATGCAGTGTTGCATAAGCTACTCAGTGCTTTAGGTGTCTGAATAAACTGTTGAAAAAGAGACCATTTTACTCTTAGGTTTCCACCAGGGTTTTTTCACTGGAGCACTTCTCTCTTGAACCCTACAAATTACAGGTAGAGGCAGCTGGCAGCCTGCCTGGCTGGTCTCCCTAAAGAAGCAGGTCCCCAGACCATAAATATCCTGCAGCGCTGAGCTGTGTCACCCCACCACAAGAATGGATCCACCTTCTGCAGCCCCTCTTACTGCAAGGCTGCTTGCATTTCCCCATCCCTCAGTAGTGAGCAGCTGCTCACCCCAAGCAGGTGCCTAAGTGCTGGCAGAGAGTGCTGCAGGAGTGGCCTCTGTGGAAAGAGGCTGAGGGGCTGCCCTGTGCTGGACACAGCTGGTTACAGCCACCTCCAGTGGACCCACCAACAACACAGCTGAGCCCCTCTGAAAAGATCGTGGTACCTGGGGGGATGAGTTCATGGGGAAAATGCTTTCCAAAAAAGGCAAAGATGCTGTACAGTCAGAGGGGAAAAAAGTAATGAGGGAAATGAGGGTGAATATTAAGTGCAGAGAAGGAAGGGGAGAAGCTACTCCAGGTTCCACCATAGGCATTTCCCTGTAACCAGTGGAGAGATGCACACAGTGGAGCAGGGAAAAAGAGGAAGATGCACCAGAGATAAATTACTGTGTCCTGACTACACCTCCCCCGCCCCACAAACATACCCTTCCAATGCATTGCTCGGGGCTCCTAGAGGAATCAGGAACGAAAACTGAAGTTTAGCCTGAGTGAAGGGTGATGAAAGGTGTTGTTTTACTATTTGTATTTGTTTCTCACTACTTTAATCTATTTTATTGGGCAATAAATTAAACTTGTTCTTCCCCAAACCAAGTCTCTTTTGTCAATAAGAGTAATTAGTGAGTGATGTTCCTACCTTTTCCTTGACTTATGAGCTTTTTTCATCTTATTTCCTTCTCCTGTCCTGAAGAGGAGGGATGGTAAATGAGCAGCTGGGCAGACCTTGACTATTTGCCAAGGCTTAACATCACAACAGGCTTCTCAAATAAAGTCTAAAACTGTCACTACTACTGGTCCATTTGCTTTCAGAATTTTTCATCAGTTCAGTCCTGTCTTTTGCCTCTCTTTCTTCATTGTAGGTCTCTACCTACAACACGTCCCATGTCCTTGTGGAATATAACCTATTTGAGCAGCACTGTGTCATCCTCTAAGTCAATATAGGAACATAGTATTTCTCAGTCATTTTTTGCTTCAAGTTGATGCACCTTTTTCTTCCTGTATCATTGACATCTCTTGCTATCTTCTATATTTCTTATACCATGTCAGATCTTTCCTCATTTATCTTCTGTTTTATAACACCTTATTTAGAAGCTTACTTTCCCACTGACAAACTAAGCTACCTCTACAAAAAAGAAAGAATGCGACAAGCGTCATTATGTAAAAGAAAGTTATGGGCAGTGGGTGGGGGGAAGGAAGAACAAAACTGGGTTTTCTTGCAAGGGTTCACAAGAGAATTGAACTGCAGTGAACAATGCTGCTTTCCTTGGCCTAGCTTTGGGGATATTTTGTGCTTAATCTCTTAGAAATTCATCTTTGAAAGTTCTGTCCTCCCTCTGTGGATTCCTAGGCACCCTGTTGACATTACTCTTTCCAAGTCAGCCAAAGCTAAAACAAAACACTGTTTGCAAGAGTATTATTTGCTTTCTCACACCACAGAAAAACATGAGCCGAAAGCACAAGACTTTTTTTTGCAGCATCATGTTTTGGGGATAAGTGTATCTCAGAAAATAGAGATGATAATAGGTGAAGAGTGGGCCACAACAAAAGCAATAAAACAGAAAAGTTTGCAGGACATTATCTTTCACTTTTTTCTCTTTTGTCGACTCAGCACATTAATAATGAAATAAATCTGTTTCCTCAGCTATTATCACATGGACAAGAAGAATCCTGATGTGTGAAGCCTCTCCAGCCTTTCCAGTCTCGATTTCATGCCACTGATTTTGTTTAAACTATATAAGATATTAGTAAAGCTGAGAACCATAAGCTGGACCCCATCTCTTCTTGATATTACACTGCCTTACAGACAAGAGTATTTTTAAAACATAGCATAAGAAAACAAGCAAAAAAATCTCAATCGTAGTATGGTGAAGAAAGGAATAGGAATATGAAAATAAATGAGTTTGAATAATGGTCTCAGACTATTTCTATTCTTTTCAGAAAATATATACTTCCTTTCAGACCCCTTGCCAGCCTTTCTTCTTGTCTTCTCAGTAAAGAAGAAAGAAACAAACCCATTATGAATAATTTAGTAATTTGTTTGGAAAGCTATTCCATGTTCATCTACCAAAATACAGCATGAGGAGAACTAGCCCTATGCAAGTGCAATTAGTGTCTTGCTTTTTGCAAGTTGTTCAGCCCTGAGTATGCTATATTTCACAGTTTTCACCAAAAAGATCACCAATAAGAACATTTAAACATTTGGGACTTTATTATATTCATAGTATGGCAGACTTAAAATATCCTAGGCTATTTAGTGATCAGTCATTAATTTACTCTGTATTCTTTTCTCCTTCCCTCTGCTCCTAGGTCTTTGTTTCTGCAAAACACATTTTTTTAAGAAGCCTTAGCTACAGCTGGCTTTCAAGTATGTGAGAAAGAATTGACAACCATTTCCAACTCAGATTCTTCATAACACCACCAGTCATGGAAAAAAATTGAAACATATGCAAGGAAGATTGCAGATCTCCACATTCCTAGGATTTACTATGCCATTTCCAGTATAGGAAGTGTCTGCTACTGTTTTTTGCAGGAAAGCTCTTCTACTACATTTTCAATCCCAGGGTTGAGTCAAGAAAAAAATCTAACTACACACACGTTTTGTCTAAGTCAGTCTTTAAGGGGCATTCTAAGCTGCCAGTTAATAACTAATATTTGCCAGGCCCCATTTTCATTGCTGCAAGATGGGGCACAGAAATGTACTTCTCCCCTAAGGGAGGTATTTAGTCAGTATTTCTGTGGAGTAACTATGAGTTCTTTATTAGCATTTCAGAGAGTGAAATACAAAGATCAAGAATGGCACAAATTTCTCCTAGCAATGTCAACAGGAGAAAAACCTTACCTCTGACTGCAAAGAAAGAGGAGAGATGCCTTAGAATAATTGACAGCAGATCTGAAGGCTGTTATAGATTAAAAATTCCTTAATGAATCTGAACCATGCTGTTCCAGAAACCATGAACTGTCCAAAATGGGAAGATGCTATGAATCCTTACCAGCAAGGCACTCATCTAGCTCTGCAAACTACTGATGTATCAAAGTGAGAGCTCTCAGCCTCAATAAATGAATGGCAAGAAGTGCTTCAAAAGTTTAAAAGATTCCTATTGTTTTGGTATTTTTGCATATTCTCTTCTATGTGTTGAAAGGGTATAAAATGTAAAAAAAAAAGAAACCAGTAGAAACCATCTTGACAAGTAGCTTACTTTTATGATCAGGACATCATATTATGCTTGAGTGGACTATGTGCTGTGAGCACGTTATCATCATCTGAGTTAATCACACTGAATTTTAATTTTGTTGTGGGATGTTAATTTGGAATTTTATGGCCACCAAGCACATGTTTTGCCTGAGAAGACTTAATCGGATGATACTATTATTTAGCATCCTATTTCCCATGGGCAAATTAAGATTAAGTATTTATCTCTGTGGAACCTTGAGAACCTAATAAACTATGGTGGGATCAGATAAAAGATACCAGTAATATACATTGAATCACATTTTAGTTTCTTCAAACAAATAAATAAATTCTGATATTTGAGGAAAATTAGACAGACTTTCAAGTTTGACGCAGAACCAGTTAAGTGTTTATGTAAGTATACTCATAGAGAACTTAGCACTACATTAATTTGAACTAGAAAGGAAAAAAATACATCACCCTCCTTTTGATATGCAACAATGGTATTTATGTAGCTATTAGCTCTATTCCTCTGGTAATTCAATGCAATTTGGGATTTAGTTGAGGCTATATTTTAAAAAATTAAAATGTTATCTTTATCTGTTTCATCAAAATTTGTTTCAAGTGAGTTGATAAAAGGCATACTTCTGTGATTTTATGAACATTTTAATTGTCAAAGGAAGAAAACTTCCTTCTGAAGCCATTCGTTATGAGATCTGTATGAAGACATGAAAATTTTGTAAAAGATTTAAAAGTCTCAATAAAAAAATTCACCTGGTGTAATTTTTATGTGTTAGTGGGTGGCTTCTACATTTAAGCTCACTTACCAAAGAAAGAACCTTTTCCGAGGCTAATTCCTAATGTTAGGAATTATCAAGACAGTCTCTTACTGTGATGAACACACTGATCACTCACCATCTCTCATTAGTCTTTCGTTGTCAAGGACAAAGTCATTCTCTGCAATTTCTTTATTTTTTCTCCTAAGATGTAGGAGAAAATACAGATGTAGGAATCAAATCATGTCTTGCCAAATCACCAAAAAATAGCAGTGTAAAATACGTGTTAAAAAAATAGTGAATTTAGAAGAAATCAATATCTTTGCAATGAGAGATTTATTATTTAAAAATGCTCTATGTTCCTTCCTTTCAATAATTACTTGTATATTACATTTCAAATAATTTCTCTTACAGTCTGAAATAATTTTAATAATATAGTCTAAGAATCTTATTTACCGTAAGTTTTAAAAGGTTCCCTCTTCAACTTCCCAAATATTAAAAAAAAATCAAAAATATATTTTTTTAGAAAATGGTATATGGTGTTGATTTCTTTTCTGGGTATCTTTCAGCAAAATTTTTTTCAGGTTCCAGACTGACAAAGGTTATTCTTGCTTGATCCATTTTGTGTTTTATTCTACTCTTCCACTGATTAAAATTAATTTTTAACCCCTATTACTAGGACAGTGAAGTGGATTAACCACAAAACAGTTCAGTGACTCCCACCCTAGTTAGGGAAGAGAGTTAAAAGAAGCAGCTCTATCGCACACCTCTTCAGTTGGACAGCATAGAGAAAATACACTGGAAGAAGAGCTTGTGGTTCAAGATAAAGGCAGGGAGATCACATGGCAGGTACCATCATAGGAACAACAGACTCAGCTCAAGGAAATTAATTTATTATCAATCAAAGCAGAGTAAGATAATAGGAAATAAAACTAAATCTTAAAAACACCTTCCACTCACCCTCTTCTTCTTCCCAGACTCAGTTCTATTCCCAAATTCTCTAACTCCTCCTTGCCAGTGGTGCAGGAAGGGAGGTTGAAGTCAGTTCATCATACGTTGACTCTTTCCTCCTCACACTCTTTCCCTGGTCCATTGTGGGATCTCTCCCATGGGATACAATCTTCCCCAATTTTCTCTAACATGAGTCCTTCCCACAGGCTTCATTTCTTCATTAACTGCTTCAGCATGGGTCCTTTTCCCAAGGTCACAAATTCTGCCAGCAAACCTACTCAAGCACAGAATGCTATTGCCATGAAGCCATAGGTCTGACCAGGAGCATGCTCAGGCATGAATTTCCCCCTCTTTGGGAATTCCCCTGCCCCAGCACGGGATTCTGCAGGTGCATCAGGTGAACCTCTGCTCTGTGGACATTTATGGGCTGTTGGGGCACAGCTGCCTCACCATGGTCTTCACCAGAAGCTGCAGATGTATCTCTGCTCCTGTGCCTGAAGGACGTTTCCCCCCCTTTCTCTACTGATCTTGGGGTTTGCAGAGCTCTTTCTCTCAAGTATTCTCACTCACTTCTCTGGTTGCAATTTCCCCAGTGCAGCAGCACTTCTCCCCTTCTCATGTCTGTTTTCCCAGCAGCACTACTGCTGTCTCCTATGGGCTCGGCCCTGACCAGCTGCAGGCCCATCTTGGAGCTAGGTGGCACTGGCTCCATCAGATATTGGAGAAGCTTCTTGCAGCTTCTCAGATAAACCACTCCTATAGCCCCCTGCTTCCAAAACCTTGTCTTGCAAACACAATGATGATTACGTTGTTATTATTAGTAGTAATATTAGTATTAGAATTAGTATTAGAATTAGTATTAGAATTAGTATTAGTATTAGTATTAGTATTAGTATTAGTATTAGTAATCACTATTACTATGAAAAGTAAGGAGAGAAGAATAAAACCTAAGAAAAACAGTGTACATTACAGCATATTACTACTGACCAATTCCCAGCCTATCTGCAAGCAATGATCAGCTGTTTCTGGTCAACTCTTCCCTGTTTATATACTATATATGACATTCTGTGGTATGGAATAGTCCTTTGGCCAGTATGGATCACCTGTACTGGCCATGCTCCATCCAAGATTCCTGTAGAGCTCCTCAGTGGCAGAAAATGTGAGGCAAAGAAATCCTTTGCATCAGGACAAACACAACTTAGCAAGAACAAAAACATTAGTGTGTTACCAACATTCTCATAGTAAATCCAAAACACAGCACTGCACCAGCTATGAGGAAAAAAAAACCTCAATCCCAGCCTATTAAAAATATATAGCCTATTGAAAGTAGATTTAGCAACAGTGCTAACATGAGAATTGGTTGTGAAAATTATCAAGTTAAAATACATAAAACTCATATTAGTTTTGATGATTATATGGCAATTCTGTAAACTCCATAATTGATTATTTTTTGTACATTTTTGAATATCATTTAGCAGTAAGACACAAACTGTGGAATAAAAAAAATTCTTTTTTTATAACTCAATAGTATTAAAAATATGCTCCAAAAATGATCTTATGCACATTTTCTTGATATCCAGCATTTCTGTGAGCAGTGTTTTACTTGTGTATCTCAGCGGTAAGCTTTGGCAGGAAGGAGCAAAAGAATTTCCTAATGGTTAAGAATGCTCTAGTGTATCAGTAGCCCTACTTTGTATGATTTGCTAACCGTAAGACAACTGTAATGAAGAGAAAATATACCAGAGTAATAACTTGACAGGCACATTTATCTGTAAAGAGGGTTGTTTCATATCAGATCCCACCTTCAACTCCATGAAAATGTACTATGATGGAAAGAATTCAAACTCCAGGAGTGAGATCACCAGACCAATTTTTTTTTTTTTTCTTTTTTTGTTAGGTACCCAGCCAACAGACAAAGTTCTGTATCCTTTTCCAGTTGCATAGTCACAAATCTTGTGAAGTAGCAGGATCACTGGAAGCAGGGAACATTTTATTTTCTTCAGTTTTTATAAACACATAGACAGACCCAAGAAGAGCAGTGTAACCTTTAAATAACCAAAGATATATGTGAATTAACACATATCTGAGTAAATATAGTGTTTATAATATTATCAAAGCCATGCTGACCCAAATCAAATCAGCTGTTCCTTCCTTTTTATTTGGTTTTGGTAAATGCTAAATGCAAGATATTGAGAAAAGTAGCCCAAAGAAATCCTGACCAAACTTTAGGCTTCCATGCCAACTGTCTTTCGTTTTTGCACACAAGATAGTTCCTTCTTAGCTGAAGGTTGCTTCTGTTGTTGAATGAGTTCATTCATTGTTGAATGAGTTTGTATGCTTCTCAGATGTATTTTTTTTTTTAATTTTCCATGGTCTAAGTTGCCTTGGGGTTTACCATGATCCAGTTACAGCAAGGACAACTCTGGGTGTTTCCATTCACTTTCTCCCTGATGTAGTTTTCTAGAACTCCCATTGATTTGTGAAGGGCACTGTAGTTCTTTTCTGTCTAAAAATCTGCCTATGTAGAGTATGTAGCCAAATTAATCTACCATGAGACCTCAGCCCTTGATCTACACGCCTGGGCTCTTGATGGAGTTTGATAATACTGCCTCATAACCAAGAAAAGAAAGAAGCAATAACTAGACAGAACAGTTTTCTGAACACTCTTATATTTGTAGTCTTCTGGTATTCCTGAAAATTCCTTTTTTTTATGTATCCTTTTTAATCCATATAAGAAAAGAGATAAAATAATCTGTGGAAAAAAAAGAAACAGGACACAAAATAATCCAAAGAGCAGAATTTCAGGGCCTTTCCTTCTTTCTCTCTCTCTCTCCCTATCTTTTTTTTTTTTTTTTTAATTTCCAAAGAAGCATTTCTGTTTTTCTTCTCACTGCACATTCAGAATATATAGCTATGCATTAGGAGCTGACAATGAGACTTTTCACTTTCTGGCAGAAAAAGAGAAAATTGGGAAGAGATTATAAAATGTTGGAGAATGACTCAAAAAGAAGCAGAATCTGAGATTTTTTTTACATGTCTAACATGCTCACTATCTATGATCATTAGTCAAAGTGCAGCAGTTCTGTTTTTCCAGGAAAAGAAGTGAATATGCAGATATGAACGAGTTAATTTTAAACCATCCCTCAGTTATGTAAATGCACAAAATGTAGTGCCACTTTCTATTCTTATTACAATCGTGAGACTGTCACTATAATTGATTAATTTTGTGCCATTCTTTCCCAGTGATCTCTTTGTCACAAGAATGAGCTATCACAGAATTTTAATGCTGATTACATTTTAGTTTTCATAATGTATTCTCATTTTCATTCTAGTGACAAAGGTTGGCACAAAATCAGACCATATTCATAACAATGACTGAAAAAATAAAGCAGGAAACTGTATAGAATCCATCTTCATGACAATCTCAGAACAATGAGAACAGAAATATCACAAAACAAAACTCTTTGTTCTTTTGGCAGTCTTGGTATTGTAATATCACAATACTCTAAAATGCGTTTCTGAACCTTTTGGATTGGATGTGTTAAACTCATTGCAGTGTAGATATCCTTCACAATATTTTAAAAGGAGAGAGTAGGAGAAAAAAAATCTTGCATCAAAATGTGATTTGTTAGAAATAGTTATGGGTAATGGAAAATACCTCTCAGCTGTTTGTTAATTCCCAAGTCTACCACTGAGTTACTAGCAGGAGGGAGTGGGAACAAACAGGAAGGAAGAAAACCAATGATTTTCCATAGAAACTTTACATCACAAACTAGCTGTTTCTTCCTGGCCTTAGTGCAATTATTTGATAGACTGCTAATATGTGGAAAAACTGTGAATACCAAGAAGAAAAACATTCAATGCGTTAGAAATAGCAGACATTTATTGAAGTTATGTATTGTGAAGTTATGAATTACGCATATTCTCCAGGTTCTCTTATTTCTCTTTTCTGTGTATACTACAATCTCTTTTCTTGATGGTCTCCTTTTAAACAGACCTTTGCCATGATAATGCTTCCTAGTCCTACATCATGACTGCCTCGACTGCGCTGTCAATAGGATTTGCTGTTGTCATTACGATTGTGAATTTGTGAACCTTGCTTTTCTGCACAATCAGAGTGACTGTGTACATTGTGGCCCCCGAAGAGGGGCTCCTAGTAAAGTCCAGTGAAGATAGATCCTTTACCTTTGTTCTTACCATCTTTCTTCTTGACTGTAGGGGATGAGAACTTTCACACCTACCTACCTTGTCTGAATATATAAGAGAATAAGTGCTTTGCTCACCAAAAACAGCTCAAACAATTCTGGTGTCCTTTCAGCTGGTGGCTTAATACACCTGACAATAACACATTTGTCCTAACACTCACTGTCATTAAAGTCAGCATTTGTGTGTAATTGAGTTCACTTTTTCACAGAATGATCTTCACCAGAACCTTCTGAAATCTTTGGATGAGGACAGCAATATCACAATAAAAATGCCACTCTGCAGAAGAAGATCTATTGAAAATGAAGAAGAAAAGCAACAGATGGACATAGCAAGGCCTATGGTCAGAGTAGATACTGATAGTAGTTTTAGGTGGAACTAGAATCATACTGGCATATGTGAAGACTAGAGGTCACCTTGCTCTGTCTTCACCATTTTTAAATGAGCGAAATGGTTCAGTAAGATTCTGATTAACATGTGATAAATATTTCCAGAGGAAACTGATTTTTAAGTATTAAAAATACATGAGTTAATTCCACGCCTATAGAAAACAAAACTAACAAACAGTCCCCCCCCAAAATAAAAGAAAAATACCAAACCAACCAACCAAAAAAAAAAAAAAAAAAAAAAAAAAAAACACAACAACAAACCAAACCAAACCAAACAAATATTTAACCTAAAGTACCAGTCTTAATGTTCTTCTGGTCCTGTATTGTTTATACATCACGTGGATCTACTTTATTGAGCCAACCACACTGGTTACTACTGATGAACCACACAGAGAGATTGTTAGACTTGGTGACCTCCAGAGATGCTTTCCACCCTAAATTAGTCAATGGCTTAATAACTATAGCAGAAACAACCAGATGTCATTCCTACACTCATCCTCAGTTATGCAGTGCCTTTTGATATAGTCAGACAGTCAGTTGAACTCTAGCTATAAATCTATTTTAACCTTAATTTAGGTATCCATCTTAAGCTCAGGAGTTACAAGTTTGTGGAAATGAGTGACTAAGTCACTTACACAAAATTCATCAAGCCATCTTTTGCAGCAAGTAAAGAAGCAGGTTGTAACCATGTGCTTAAAACTGGGAAAAAAGTTTGACATACAGACAGAAAATGCACACAGACACACAGGCACAGGCACACACAGATGGACAAAAGCTGTGAGTTTGTCCTTAGCAACGACTGCATCTAAAATGGTGTATTCTGTTCTGTGTGTAATTTCTCCTAAATGGCTCTTCATACAAATATGATTGGAATGTCAAAACTTGGAAAAACTTAACATGAGAAGCAGTTATATCACAAAAGGTGAGGCTGGTCCATTTTTCACGTTGCATTTTTCACATTTTAAGCAGCCAAGAATAAAATTATATAGTAGCAGTACATTTCATTAAAAAAAAGGTAGAGCTAACCCTACCTAAATATTAGTATATATTTGGAAATGTAGGGGAGAGGTAACGATATTTTCACAATTACAAAAGAATATTAAAATAGCTAAGTTAGTATTTAAATTGAAATTGTGCACATGCAAGATTTTGACATCCAAATATTTATATTCATGACATTTTTTAAGCAGTCATAGGAATAAAATTCTCTCACCCTTACAGGCAAAACCAAGATGCTATAGAAACATACTAATTTCTCTAATTTCTATTCTGTACAAGCCTTTAGCTTTCCTCTGGTAGAAACAACAGTTACTGTTACTGAAACCTACGATTTCTCTGTTATCATAATTAAATTTAAGAAGAGATTTAATACCTTCCTTTTATGATAACAATGGCGAATTTTTAATTCTATTTATAAAACTTTATCATTCTGTAGTTTGGGTAGCTAGGTTTTAAGTAACATATTTGATGTGACCAATAAATTATGGAATGAATTACAAGAATATGTTGCGCATTCAACCTCAAATTTACTCTATTTCATAGAAAACAGTATAAATTGTGAGCATGATAAGTTAACAGAAACAAAATTATTTTGTGGAGTCCTGCTTTGATCTAGGTCACTTCTATGTACAAAAAGAGTCTTCCATCTTGCAGGAATATAAAGAATAGCTGATCCTTCAGTGAAGTCAGCAAAAAGGCCAACATATGAGTCTCAGTTATACCTGTCATATTAACCATTGGATACAATGACTGAAAATTATTTTTCTGATAAAATGAAAACTTGATAATAGATACAGATGGCAAACATGTTTTAATTGAAATTAATAAATAATATATAATATAAACACCATCTGGATGTCTGGAAACATGACTGCTAGGTAAACTACTATTTTTATTTTTAAGAGCTGCATATAGAATGATGTTTCTTCATTCTGAAAATTTCTTTTTACCAGAAAAGAAAGTTTGTCAAATTTATAATGGATTTTTTGTATGTAATATATTATTTTTCCCCAGTAATTGTAGACATAGGTTATTTATGAAATTTCATGAAACTTTGAAGATATTATAGAGTATTGATAACTAATATTAAAAAAAACCCAAACCTTTTTCATATGTAGATATCTTTGAAAGATATAAAATTGAAGTGAGAATTACTAAAATCTAATTTGTACAACTTAAAATTAAAATAGAGATAACTAAACTAAAACAAATCCAAAAACATAATAATTTTTTAAAACCTAAATTTGTCATCTTAAATGATCTGAAATGTTAGTGTCTCTAGTCTAAGGTCATTGTCCTTAAGATCTTAAGGGTGTTTTAATTATTGTATTATTTTTATAATCTGATATTTACAATCCTTTTGTGAAGAAAAAAACAAATCCTTTTAGTCAAATATTTTTCTATAGAC
>VZSE01007180.1:280952-349766 GCA_013398275.1 Promerops cafer | reverse complement strand
AGACAGAGTGCAAATAACTTCATGACTGAAGAATTTATGACATTATTATCACTATTCTTTTAGGAAGTTTGTTTTCAGTCCCCTTTTGGATAGTGTTTTCACCTCTGCTGCTTGGTCTTTTAACAGCCTTTCTGATCCAATACTAATGCAAATTACATTGTCATGTTTTGTGGCTTTTCTGCACTTATCACTCAGCTATAGCCTAGATTCACAGATATTTATTTTTATTTTTATTTTTTCTTTTTAATCACTAATGGATTTGCAGCTAACCTATGGCTTCAGCCATGGAAAGTTGCTTTCAGTATCATTGATGTATGCATTATGCTGATAAGTACCATGGTTCATTTTCCTCTTGGGTAAGCACAGTTAAAAAAGAAAGGCGGGGGGGGTGTAGAGAAAGAGAGAAACTCTCAGACTAATAATTACCTTAGCCTGAGACAAGGATGGCAAAACACACTAGATTGCTTTCTAACATTCAGTTATGTGTAATGAAATATGGCTGCTTCAGGACAAAAAATGTGTGACAGCTTCTGTCATTTAAGTGTTATTTCACTGAATTCCTCAAAACTGCATTTCATTCTACATTATCAGTGTGATAATGTTTTAATTAAAGGGCAAATCTTGGCCTAATGATGAATTCTTTCCTGACATCAAAAGGACTGTCCCTCGTATTCTCAGTGTCATCATTTTATATTACATTTTAATTTGTTAGTTCATCAGTGTGAACTGTGTGTCCTAATATGTAAAGAATCATTTGTCATGATTCAGTAATCTAACAAGGCTTGTTGAAAGGTGAACTGATTAGTAAAAATAAAGAAGATTTCAACCTTATGGAACATATTATGAAATAAATTTTGTACACAAGAGTACTTGTATCACATAGGACAGGAACTACTGTTCTTCTGATACATATTTTGCTGTGTCATATAAGATCTGTAAAGGAAAAAAATATGTGCAAATATTTAATTCCTTGCTAGAGAGACTTTAATTCTGCTATAGTGGCTGGTGCTGTACAACATGTTAATAGTTTCTGATTTCATTATAAATGGATTATGAAGATGTAAGGTAGATCTGGCCAGATAAGTTAATAAACTCAGAAATTGTGTATATCTCAAATTTCTCCAAGAAATATCTGGTTGCATGTCTACAAGTTTAAATAGTTTCTGTCTTTAGTATTTTATAATTCCTTTAGAGTTAAAAAGTAAGATAGAGAAATGAATCCACCAAAATGGAGAAACATACTGATAGGTGGCTGATTAAAACTAAGATTTTTTAATGTATTTACATTTCTTTTAACAAAATTTAGTTTTAAGAAAAATGACAGCTAATGTTTTCTTATCTTTCTAAAAAATTCATGTAGGTCTCTAAAAATCCACCTGTTGTTGACAGTTTGGTGTAGTAAATATTTGCTATATCACATCATCTGTTGACATCACAACCATGTCACAGATAGTTTTACATCTTGCTTCATATGCAGATGTTTTTAAAACTGCATACAGCTGTGCATTTCAGAAGTAGGAACATTCTAGAAATATTATTTGCTCAAGCAACTAGATCTGGGAATCAATATCTCCTCTACTTGTCTTTCATTTTTATTTGCATCATCCACAAATGTAAAGTTGTCTGTTTGCTTTAAGATTTACCACTAAAGTGACTTACAGTAAAACTCTGTTTTAAAAACACCATGTTCACACTGTGATTAGAATTTGGACCAGGCTTTCAAAGTGAATCTTCTTTTTCCACTGACCAGGCTTCAGCTCACTTAGGGTCCTAGGATACAAACAAGATGCCTTCTGGATGAAACAGAAGTGAGAGATGTGCTTCAGAAGTGCACAAAATATAATACAACTGTTAGTGAGCATTAAATACTGAGTGACAGATAGGAGCTAATTTCAGTTAAAAGCCTTGAACCATGAAAAATTTGGATGCTGGGTCCTAGCACAGGCTGGGGACTACCTCAGTTTTTTACCACATGGCTCTTACTATGCTTTTGTTGTACCAGTTTTTAGCAAGTGACTCTGAATTTTGAATACTGAAATCTGACTCTAGAATATATGAATACTTCTTTTCTGTGCTCTGCATATTTGTGTGGAGAGCTAAGCAGTGAAATTCATGAACACTACACTGAGAAACTGCCTGTAAGTGGACAATAATGATAAGAATAAATGTGTTTTTACATTGGATCTTCGCTGATGTCTTTCCAACTGGTGTAGATCAGTATCTTCAGTTTTTTGCTTTGAGCTTCCTCCCAAAAATTCCTGAGACATTTCTCCTAGTTATGGTAATTTTTTTATACTAACAGCTAGCAATGACAATTTCACTCCATGCCTCTTCAGCTATATCTAGGTAGAGAATATTCATTCCTGATACAATGAAGGTGTCCCAACCTTCTATGACTTCTAATTAAACTTGTAAGACTATCTGGCTTGTTTTCAGTGGGACAGAAAAAAGATGTTGATTACTCTGGATGGAGGTTCTGCTCAGTCTTCCCTATACAAACTGTCTCATTTTGCACAGAATTTAACAACAACCATAAAAAGCACAGTTGTCCTTTTGGGTCTTGTAAGTTGGGTTCTGCATCAGCCATGAACTCAAAGTCAGTCTGCTGGCTCAGAAAAATATCTCTTAAAGAGTAGTTTTACGAAATTATATAGCATGAAAATCAAGCAGTGGATAGAAGGTTATCCTTTCCTTGCAACAAGAGGCTATAATGCTCTGTGTGGGAGGGGGCATATTTTGAAAGCCTTTTTTTCCCTTTGTCATTTACTCATATTACCACTTAAATGTCTGTTGAAGCAAGATTTTTTAGTCAGCTCTTTACTACATGTTCCTTCAAGTAAAAAAGTTTCTGAACAGATTTTTTTAAAGTTCATGTTTATAAAGAATCAACTTTATTTCATCTTCTTTAGGGGGTTCCTCTCTTTCCTTTGTATATACTATGTCAAACAACACAAACTTCCTATCCCACTGATATTAAGATGTCTCAAGACTCAGGTTGAAAAAATACTTCACTTGAAAATTATCACGCTTCAATCTACAATTGTACAGGAAGGCAAGAATTTGCAGCCAAGATATGGGGAAGAAAATTCCATTTCCTTTAGAGGACTGAGACTGTGGCTTCTGAGATACTACCTCAGAAGGAAATAACACTAAAACTAGAAGCAGAAAAGATGACTGGGCAGCAGGAAAAGCTTTTTAATGTTCTGCACATTGCCAGGAGTGTTTCAAATAGAGTCCAAACTGCCTGATAATTCCTGTCAAGTTACTCAGGGAAAACAGTAAATGTACATAAGCCAAAAAGATGCAATTGTAAAAAAGGACCATGCTTTTGGTGATGAAGATATTACATAGTTATGTAGCTATTTTATTAAATTTGGGAGACTGGAGAAAGACACAAAACCTATCTGGTTATGACTGGAAAGAAGGGACAGAGGAGAGAAGAATAAAAGTGAAGCCTTGAGTGATGGGGATGTTTTTTAGAGAGGACGAAGTCACGTAAACACAAGAACATGCCTAGCATGAATGTTTGAATTAGATGGAGTATCTCGGCTTGTGCATGGCATATCTTCTACGTATACAGGAAACAGTAAAACTGAAAGGAAGATGGGAATGTTTACAATGGCTTTTCTTCTTTGGTTGGTTAGTTGGTTGGTTTGGTTTGGATTTTTTGGTAAGTTTTAGGACTAATTAACAACCTTCCTTAGGTAAGATTAAGTATTTATTTGGGGCAGCTTTCACAAAAATCTAAAAGTGAGATAAACAAGCTGATAACATATCACGGAATCACAGAATCACAGAATGTCTAGGTTGGAAGAGACCTTCAAGATCATCGAGTCCAACCCGTGCCCTAACACCTCAACTAGATCGTGGCACCGAGTGCCACATCCAGTCTTTTCTTACACACATCCAGGGATGGTGACTCCACCACTTCCCCAGGCAAACCATTCCAATACTTTATCACTCTTTCAGTGAAAAACATTTTCCTAATATCCAACCTGTATTTCTCTTGACACAGCTTGAGACTGTGTCCTCTCGTTCTGTCCGTTGCTGCCTGGAGAAAGAGACCAACCCCCACCAGGCCACCCTTCAGGGAGTTGTAGAGAGTGATAAGGTCACCTCTGAGTCTCCTTTTCTCCAGGCTAAACAACCCCAGCTCCCTCAGCTGTTCCTCACAGGGTTTGTGTTCCCAGCCCCTCACCAGCCTCGTTGCCTCCTCTGGACACGCTCAAGCATCTCAAGGTCCTTCCCAAACTGAGGGGCCAGAACTGGACACAGCACTCGAGGTGTGGCCTCACCAGTGCTGAGTACAGGGGAAGAATGACCTCCCTGCTCCTGCTGACCACACTGTTCCTGATACAGGCCAGGATGCCACTGGCCTTCTTGGCCACCAGGGCATACTGCTGGCTCATGTTCAGCCGGCTGTGGACCAGTGCCCCCAGGTCCCTTTGTTCCTGGGCACTGTCCAGCCACACCGTCCCCAGCCTGTAACGCTGCAGGGGGTTATTGTGGCCAAAATGCAGGACTCGGCACTTGGACTTACTAAACTTCATCTTGTTAGACTCTGTCCATCCATCCAACCATTCCAGATCTCTCTGCAGAGCCCTCCTACCTTCCAACAGATAGACACAGGCTCTCAGCTTAATGTGGTCTGCAAATTTACTAATGAAAGACTCAATACCCTCATCCATGTCATCAATAAATTTATTGAACAGAACTGGCCCCAGCACAGACCCCTGAGGGACACCACTGGTCACTGGCCACCAGCTGGATGCAGCACTGTTCACCACCACTCTCTGGGCCCGGCCATCCAGCCAGTTCCTAACCCAGCAAAGAGTGCTCCTGTCCAAGCCGTGGGCTGCAGCTTTTCCAGGAGTGTGCTGTGGGAGACAGTGTCAAAGGCCTTGCTGAAGTCCAAATAGACAACAGATGGGGCTATTGCTGCTAGTCCTGTGCTAGAAGTTAGTATGTTGTGTAGCTCTTGGAGACGTTATGATCTGAGACCCAGACTTAAAAAGAGAAGTGTTCAAAACAGTAGTAGTAGAACTTAGAAATTAGTTTACCATGGTGAAAGCCAGAGGACAAATCACATAGCTTGAATTTGTTTATTGGATGAACATGCTGTCTGAGCATGCTGCATATATTTTTGTTGAGTATACACAGCAAGTTTATATAAGAAAAAGCATAAAGTAAGTGTAATGGAGAAAAATTACAAAGCAGATGCATAAATATTAGTGAAATATCTGCTGAAATATTGCTCCTATTTTATTCAGTGTTACATGTATTGCACAGAAAACCTTTTCTCTGGTAAAATGAAACAGAAATCAAAGACTAATATAATCTTTCCATCCACGTAATAGTATAGTGGTGTGACACGTTGATGTCAGAGCCACAGTCTGATAATATGGTACAATTCTGGCTACCATTGGGCTGGTTTTAAATTGTCCTGAACACAGGATTGATAATATACAGATCTTTTTGTTGTTTGCTGACCAGGGCTTGCACAGAACCAAAAAATTTTCGGCTTCTTGTACTGCCATGCTGGTGAGGACACTGGGGGCTCTTGGGAGGCTGGGAAGAGACACAGCTGGGACAAGTGACTGCATTGACCAAAGGGATATTCCAGAGCATGTGGCATCATGTCAGTATATAAAGTGTGGGGAAGTAGGACGGAGAGTGGAACATTTGAAATTATGATATTTGTCTTTCCAAGCAACCACTGCTCATGGTGCACCGTGTTGCCCTGGAGATAACTGAACACCTGCATGCCCATGGGTAGCAGAGAATTAGTTCCTTGTTCTGCTTTGCTTGTGTTCACAATTTTTCCTTTCCCTACTTAACTACCTTCAACCTTTCAGGTTCTCTCCCCATTGGTAGGGGATTGAGCAAGTGGCTGTGCAGGGCTTACTTGTTGATTGGCGTTAAGCTATGACAGTCCTTTTTTGGCACCCAAAGTGAGGCTCAAAGGGTTTGAGATAGTGACAGATCTGACTGGGATGTACTAGATTGAATTTGTATCTGGTAGTGCTGTTTAGCTAATTAAGACATTACTAGAAATACTATATTTGGCAGTAATAGAGTCCTCCAGGGATTTTGAAGGAATAATGGTAAGATGCACTTTTACAAAATATGATGAAAAATGTATACGATGAAGAGTTACTGCATTTATTAGGTCATTATCAGTATAATGATTAAGAATAACTCTGTATCATATGTGTAACAGCAGAATGGAAGTCAAGTACAGCATGAGCATGCAGATTCATTATTGCTTAAATTTTCTTCTTCCTTATGGTAAAAGAACTCCTCTCAAACTTAAAGAAAAGTGCATAATCTCAGTGATTTGGGCCCAAACTGCATGCTCCAGTAGGCTTACTCACGTCTGAACTATCATATTTGAGGAACACATCCAATTTTATGGTGAAATAGCATAATTTACATTGTTATTTAGCAATAGCACATAAAAAAATACCGCTTATTTCTTCCCTAATAGAAGGATCTTGGTACAAAAAACCCTCTTTTGTTTCCTTTCCCCATTCTGAAGTCTACTGCTTTTCCATTGTGGCTGTTTACCCATAATTGACAAGCTGTTGCAAGAATTAGGTATTCCCTAGTTGGCTGGCCTTTGCAAAGAAGATTCTTGCTGGAGATCAAGAAAATTAACTACCACACATTTCTTAGCTTGAAATTCCCAACATAGCAATATAAAGTAAATATTTATACATTAAAGATTAAATACTTCAAGTCTTTTGAAAGTAATTACATATATTTTCAAGAGAGGTTTAATTCTGATAGATTATTGTTTTCCATTTTATCACTATTTGTTTCCCCTTTGTCTTAAGTAGTAATTATTTCATACTACTGACTAACACTTCAGGGCTGGCACAACAGTCAGAGCCAGATTAAAGGCCTCCAGGTGCAACTTTATTAAGAAATACCATAAATAAAGTTAATTTTTACACAATGGTTTTATATCCATAGGAGTAATATTCACACATATATCACCAGAGTTGCAATAGCAGATACCCTATGTCTCCCATCAGTCCCAGTCCCAAAAGGATCAAATGCTATTGGTTAAGATGCCTTCATAATAATCTCAGAATAGCTGTTGATGTCGTTAGCATCTGTCTAGGCCTTGCATCACCTCTTTAATTTTGAACTCTGAGATAAGACTTGCAGACTGAATTTGTGAAGGAATTAGCTCCTTGGAAAAGCACCAGCTAACCTATAGATCCTTTTAGAAATCACACTGATGAGATTTAGATGATTAAGGGTTTTGGAAAATCTACACCTATCTTCAACATACCAAATGCCTTTCACAAGTCTTAGGGCTTAGGTATCTTTACTAACTAATCAAGCAAATACATTTAAAAAAAAAAAAAAAAAAACGAAAAAATTTTTCGAGTACAGCAATATACTGTCCAGAAGAAGAGTTTTTTTCCCTTTTCTACATGGAATACATCATGGACATACAGTGAGAAAGTAGCAAGCCTTGGAGTTCCGAGGACAACAAATGTGCTATTCAAAGAAACTATTTTTCTTACTGTAAAATTCTGGTCACCCAAAATACTGACAGCTCTTTAAAGAACAAAGCTGCTATGACCTTCTGGGGTTTCTTTTTGGTTCCAGACAACATGAAAAGAGCAGGAGTATGAAGTAGCTTATTCTCAGTCTGATGTTTTATCAGGTGAAGTCAGAAGTAAAATTCTTTTCTGTTGAGGTATTAAGAAGGTGGACATCCCAACATAGTCTTCATTCACAGTTTATCGTATCATATAAACTTCAGTGACCTTGTTTTCAATTGATATGAATGTAAATAAGGTAAGAATGAATTAATTCACAGTGGCCAAATATCACTGTCCAGGAGACCTATTTGTGTTCTTAACAGATTAATAAAAGCTCGAAACACATCTTTGATGTCTGTTTAGGTTCAGTGCATAGCTTTTTTATTCCTCAGTTCCGGTCCGTTTTCTTAACACTAACTCTTTATTTTTTGTCTTTTTGTAAACATTAGTCCTTTAAGTAAAACATAAATAAACCTTCTCCAGGTCTAGGGAAAATGACAGTTGTGGTATAGAAGGTTGAACTGTTATCAGAAGCCAGTGACTAAGTCTGGAAGGATTGTTGCCCAATACCTCTGATTTTAAGTGATAAAGGAACACAAGAGGAAAACTTGGTATTTTGAGGAGTGGATTAATAAGGGTGGCAGAAGGGAGTACCTGTTTCAGAAAGAAACATGTGATTTGGCAGCAAAAGCAACTTTACCTTGGTGACGAGCCATTGCAGGATGCAACTGGTTTGACTTCATTGAAGAATAAGTATTTGGTGTTGTTGCAAATTTATTAGCCTGAGAATACCATCCTGAAGTTAGGAATTTGCCATGTGAAAGAAACTCTTGCTGGTTACAGATTTGGAGGTTTTTAAAGATGTTATGAATTACACATTTTGAAATAGGCCTACTTGTTTTCATTGATCTTTAACTTAAAAGAAACGCACTTCTGAATCTGCAAAATTCAGTAACCTTTCCTTTCACTTCAAGGATATGCTCTCTCCCTAAAGAAAATTAAGGAATTCTTCTAGAATATGATGCACTCTTTCTAATGTCCTCCATACAGATATTTATCAGTAAACCCTGCTTAAAACATTTTAACAAATCTGACAAGTGACAAGATCAGTCACTGTGCTTAAAGGTGAGCTGTGGAAGGCATTCACAGTGTTTAGATTATTCCATTAGTTTCAAAAGTAGTAAATTAATAATTTACATTAAGGTCACTGCTAATTACAACATTAACCTTGCAAAGTTTAAAAGTTTGAATGACTCACCAGAGTGTAATTCAGCTTCTGAAACAAGGAAATTCAAAGCCTAACTGACTTGAACACAGACTAAAATAATTTTGTGCATTTAGATTGGTTAGATCTAGTAATTTTTTTTGTTGGCTGGTTTGCTTTCTTGCATGCCTTTGTTGTTTTGTTTGGGCTTTTTTTTTTTTTTTTTTGGCAGGGGAAATACATGTACTACTATAAGCTGAATAGTCAGTCACTATATGCACTCACTATATGCCATTTCTGATATAAATCCTGTAATTTCTACATTTGCATGATTTCTGCTCAGGTATCCATATTCCCAAAACTATATTTGAGAAGTCTTCATCCCAGATCAGTTTCAAGTATTCTTTATTTATACGGTCAAATTGCTTAAGACTGGTTTCATCCTCCGTCTCCACAAACTGATATGTTCTTCCTGGAAGCAATCAATCTTCTGCTTGGACAGTTCAGAGTCATCATTTAAAATTACTGAAGGGCTAAACCCAAGATATGGTAAATTTTGGCCTCCTAAATGTATCTGTTGTTATTCTTAAACCTTACAGTCCTTCATACTTCTAAAGTTTTTTCTGAACAGGAGCATTTTGAATACTTACATAAACATTGCCTATATAGTTTTAATACTAGGGGTGCATATACTAGTGGTGCATACTGACGGAAAAATTGGTGGGAAAAATTGAGGAATAGGGCTTTTGAACTTTTGCCTCTTCAAAAAACTAATATCTTAAGATATGCACATTAGAAATGCTAGCCAAATTAGGTATGTAGCCAAATCCCTAGTGAATATAATGTCAATTTTCAGAACAATCTGATTAGGCTTTCATCCATTATTATGAATATTTCAAAATTATGCAAAGGCATACCAAAATTCTACAGATGAGTTTTTGGTTGCAACAATATCAAAGACTCAGATGGAGGAACACTAGGGTTTAAGTTCATACCCTACCCTGATTATTGTCAGCTAATTACTATTACTTGACTCCTACTTTACCAAAAATAATGAAAATCCCCAAACCCCTAAAAAATTTATAATATTTAATAGAAGGTTTATACAGGCTCAAAACCAGTGAATTTAAGTGTTTTGCATTATAGAGTTTTTATTTGAGCTAGTCTTTAAATGTCATTAATATCTGCAAACTGATTCAAGACTGAAAATAAGTTTCAAGAGCTACAAAGATATGTATTTGGAAACTGTGACCCATAGTAAAAATATTGAATTCTGCATAATTGTATACTTTCATTTATGAAATAATTTAAGCATTCAATTATGAAAATTGCAATTAAAAATGCACTCTGATTATGATCTAAAATGGAATTCTTTGCAGTTATAGTGGTGAGGCACAGGAACAGTTTGCCCAGAGGAGTTGTGGCTGCCCCATCCCTTAAAGAGTTCAAGTCCAGGCTGAACTGGTTTCTGAGCAACCTGGTCTGGTAGAAGGTGTCCCTGCCCATGGTGGGGGAGTTGGAACCATGAGATCTTTAAGGTGACTGCCAAATCAGACCAATCTATGATTCTATGATAATGAGACCTGTAGGAAATCTCAGAAGAGTATTTAATGAAATGAAAAATAGAACTGCAGGAGTGCATCTATATATAATTTGCTAATTTTTCCTTCAACGTATGTATGAGATGTTGCAAAATCAGAATTCTTTTTGACTGTACCTATCAACAAATAAAAATACGTGTATAAAGGAAACCATGGTATTTAACAGTGACTGTTACTATGAGTAATATCAGATGTTTCTTAATCTTTTTTAGATCTCTATCCTGAGACAAAACAACAGGATGTGCCTTGGAGAAGAGTAAGTTAAAAAATTATTTGTCCTTGGTATCTTTTAATTGTACTGGTTACTGTATTTTGATTTTCAATGAAAGAAATCTGTTATTAATTTGTTTCTAAAATACCAAGCCACTCCCACTGCACTATTTATGCAGACTTAACCTTGATTTAAGTAAGTAACTTTTCCATGAGGTTTTGTTCAGGAGTAACTTTTTATTGAGTACATTGAACTTAAGCATTAAGACTTAGTAAATTACTCTCAAATATTTAGCAGCAACAGACGACATTCCTAGATTATTTTGTTCCTTCAGGTAACTTTCCTCTAGAAAAGACAACTGAAAAAAGATGAGTTATTCTTAAGAAAAACAAATTGTATGTGTTTAGCTACCTATTAATCACTGAGTTTCTCCTTTATCTATCTATGTCTGAAATAGTTGTGTTCTCTGTAGTGCTTGGAAAGTTACTTCTTATTGTGAAAAAAATTACATAGACCTAATATACAATTTATATGTCTCTCTCTCTCTCTCTCTCTCACATAGCATACTTAGTGAGCTTTAAATGGAAAAATTTTCCTGTCCAATTTTTGTATTGTTTTACTTTTCATTGTTCAGTTTTGTATGTTTTGCTTTATCCCAATAACAGCAAGTTCAAATGCTAGAGACTCAGTGGCATAGCTTGAGCAGAAATCTGTTAACTGCTTGATATTGAGGGAATGAATAATAGCAAAGATTTTTTTTAAGTAAAGAATCTGTTATGCTGTTATTCAACAGCAAAATTTGTGCAATGTTAGTAATATGGACTACCAAGTGCTATGATGCTGCATTACAATGTTGGCTGCTAATCCTTATGTCTATATTTTATACCATGAAGTCTGTTTGGAAAAGTAAAGTTGCTATAATCCTGCAGTTATAAAAGAGAAGATGATCACACCTGGAATTTTGCCTTTGGTTTGGTGAGTTTAGGTCTTGGATTTTAGAACAAAGACTAATCCCAGTCCCTAAAGAAACAGAAGTTCTCCAGACAGGAAAATGAGTCTTGTTTCACTGCACATACAGAAAAAGATGCAAGGGGGCAAAGGAATGAGCAATACTGGGAAAAGATCATCTGTGCTGGCTCCTGGGAGAATCTTTCATTTTTCCTTTCTCCAAATTTAAAAGCAATCTCCTAAAGCTACTGAAATCACTTGAGGTATATCTTCAATTCATTTCAATTGTCACAGTTCCGTTCCGTTCAGCACAGTGGTATTAATTTTCATCACCTCACTGCTTGAACATAAATCTTTATTACCTCAATTAATGAGTTTCATTTTTCCTTTCCTTGATGTGTTTTGTGAGAATACAGTATACTTTCAGTCACATTTGCAGGGCACTTTAGAGACATGTATGCCAGAGACATCTGGCATACAATCTTCAATATTGTAGCTACACTGCTTTCAGGCCAACTGAATTATTTGTATCATACTCAATGAATACATGTGGTTTTGTTCTGGAGCTGTCCTTTAGTTCTCCAAGTTGTATCCTGATAATGCCACTAGATGGTCAGAAATAATGTTTTAATGGGAGGAAGATAGACAAGAAGGGAAAATGCCATTTTCTGACCTTTAAGTTGTTATGTTGCAAAAATGAAATTATTCACAAGCAGTGTCTGAACAACACATTTAGAGGTCAAAAGGAGAACTGATATTTTCCTAAATTGAGCTATTTAAAGACAGAAAACTATGCATGCAGCTGACTTCATGGTTGCAAGCAACACTAGCAATATACTTCTAAGCAAATAAAAGGGAAAAAGGGATATTGAACAGGAAGATGTGGGTGTTATGTCCTAAAACCAATATTTTGATTCAAAATGCAGTCAAATACTTTACCCCTTCAAGATACAAACTGCAGCTGTGTTCACAGAGTCATAGAATAGAATCATACAAACATTTAGGTTAGAAATGGTAATGCTAAAATTTTAAGATTATCAAGTCCATTAATCTAGCACTGCCAATTCCACTACTAAATCTTGTCCCTAAGCATCATGTTTACTGATACTGCCAGGTGAAAATAGATTCATTAACTTGCAGATTACTATTTCACGCCAGCAGAGGTGCCATTAGAACAAACGTGTTTAGACCAAATTGAGATTAGAGAATTAAGCTAACATTATATTAACAGAAGTTGCGTAATTTTTTTCACAATTGTACCTTGCCAGATTAATCCTGGACTGCACTTAAATGCAAAGCACACTAACAAACTAAAAAATGTTTTTAAGTCTGTATAAATTCTTTCATACTTGCAAGGATGATTATAAAAAAATAGCTTTAGAATATCAGCAAACCTGATGATGAACTTATAAAAACCAAGCCTTGTGTTTTCCTGGAGAAATAAACATGAAGGAAGTGAAACTTATTTTTCAACTGATTGTGTACTGTTCTGTCAAATAACAAATATTTAGCATCAACTTTGAAAATTTCTTAATCAGTCAGACAAATATAAAGTCTCTTAAAAACTGACTAACAGAGAATGTGTGTCTTTGAAAAATGTCTAAATTATAGTGTCTGGAAACAGGTATATTTTCATTTAGAAAATTATTTTCTTTAGTGTTTTAAAACAAATTTTCAGAAATTTGTAGACACTGAAAAAGATCTAATTGTTGGTCTGTTCTAAAGCTTACCCCTTTATTACACAGATAAAATCTGTTTCTTATAATGAAATCAATCTTGATCTCTAAAAATATTAGTACTAAGAGATTCCTAGAAATGTAATATGCGCAAATAGACAGAAAATTCTCCCTTTCAACTTTTTTATTCTTCTGATATAACTAAATCATTGTCCAAAGTCAATTAAATATTTTTTTAAAGTTGGGTTAGGAAACCTCTTCACCCATTTCTTTTCTTCTGAATTGACAGAAGAAGTGTTTGGCTGCAAGAGGGAATAATTATGTTCTTTATTTGCAAGTAAAGGTTGAAGTTGTCAATGTAATTTTTATTATGCAATAATGCAGTTAAGGAAAAAAAATTAAACAAATATATATATATTAAAATTTTGTCATTTAAGTAATCATTTGCAGATTACTGTTTTTATTCATGCCTTTATGACACAGTGCCTGTTCCAAAGAACCATAATAAAAATAATGTTATATTGATGACTTTCAGATTGATATTTTTTGAAAAGTCTTGTATGTTGAAATAAAGTTGTAGAAAAATAATTACAGATAGAATTAAGGAAATAAACTAGAAAGACATCTATTACATGAAAAATAGTTCATACAAAAAGAAGTTAGAAGTGCTAAAATCTTCACAATTTTGACACAATCATATGGAAAGGTGTTTTTTCAGATTGAATAGTAACTAAATCTGCCTTACACATCAAAAAAAAAGGATAGGTTCGATTATAATTGGTGTTAATTAAATCACATGACAGCATTTTTTGTGTTATGCTTCAGAATTGGTACCTTAACAAGATAAAAAAATTGTATTTCTTAGGCTTCGAAGTGCTTCAAAAGCATATTTCAATGTTAATATGCAAGGAGACTTTGATGTTCATATGATTTGCAGCAAAATTCTTACAATACCCTGCTTCAGCTTCTCTATTCTGATGAGGTCCAGTGTATGTACATCCAATCAATAAATGGAGCAAATGATGTGGTCTTTGAGTCCATAGAGGTAAATATTCTTCAGTTCTTTGTCTGTCTCTTAATATAGCAGAGTTTCTAGTATTCCGTTCACAAATTTCTGGATTCTTTCACTGTTTTATATGTTACATGTTCCTTAACTAAATAGAATTTGCTAATATTTTTAGTCCTTTCTATTTATTTTAGTCAAAATAGTAGAAAACTATAAATTACATTTCTAAGTGAAAGCAAAAGATACAAGAGACATTTCAGGCAGAAATGTGCTAAAAGCTGAGTAAAACACATCTAACGTCCCACCTAGGTATTAAAGAAAAAAATAAAATTACATGTATACAAACTGAGGACAATTTTATAGTCTCATCAAATGGCTATGCAGCATATGGCTTAAATTAATGGAAAAAAAAAAGGTAGAAAAACACCAGTCTACATATATGTCCTTGCCTTTGAAACACTATTTTTTCTCCTTGAGTGTTTAAAAATCTCTCAGAAATCCTAGCCCTTTATCTCTATTATATCAAGGTCCTGAAAAATTAGCAAGGCTGTTATTTTATGTACTTTAATGTCTCTTCATTGCAATGGCAAAAGTAAAGTTTGTTAGTCTTTCAAAAACAAATAACAAAGGTTACATGCCCCATGGGATCTCAGCAGATAACCTCACCTTTTTTTTTACACAATAGCACAAGATAAATAAAATAAAATATAAAGTAATCAGTCCACTTCTATTTTCTTAAAAGAAGAAGTAAATCTCCCAGAGGGCAGATCCAATCAATACAACGCAGGTATTTAGAGTGGAAATAAACAATATTTTCAGCTGGAGGGTGGAAACCTACCTTTCTGAAAAGAAGAAGTGAAGTCTTTCAGTTTATTAACTAACTGGGACAAGTATCTAAATGCTTTGTAATATATGGCAGGAAACTCAGCACAAGGTTTTCACATTGTGGTATTTTTGTAAAATGTACGTTTAGGGGCCTATAGACAGTTACCATTGCTCTAGGACATGAGATTTCATAACTGCACCATGAACAAAGTACCTCCTGCACAGCTTCCTTTTACATATGATCTGCTGATGTGCACATAAGAATCCCAGTCGTCTGTCAAACTGACCAATGCACCGATTTCTTCATTTCATCAGGAGAGATGAAATGGTGGGAGTGAAACTAGCTCAAGAATATCTGCTAAACTTAAATGTCAAATGTTAGTAAATTCATTATACATATCATATTTCAGCTGTATAAAAATCCATCTATTGTCAAAAAGTCTTATGCCTCTTTCTCAAAGGCCTATTTTCACTTTGCAGCCTTTATCAACCATTCATTTTGTAAAAATAATTAAAAAGTAATACATTTGAGTTTGAGCTTTCTCGGTTTTGCAGCTTAAGGTAAAATTATAAGCTTGTGTACAACAATCTCAGCTTTTACAGTTATGATGGCTTCACAGAGTTTCTGTTAATTGTTTCATTATTTAGTTTTACCATATTGCAGAGGGTTGATAGTGCAATGGCAGTAATGTGTAATTCTGTGTGGATCAACAATTGGTACTAAAGGTAAATTTCTGAATTAACAAACTGAAATTATTGGCATTTAATGTAATTACCCTTTTTATTTTTATAGTGTCAAGACAAATGTAGAGAAAAAACATAAGAGAATATTTTTCTCCTCTTGTGTGTAATTTGTGTCTGGGGTGAGTAAATGAGAGGTGAAGGAGCTGCTCTCAGATGGCTTCTGTGTCATGTCTAAAAGAGAGACATGTTGCAGCATTGTTTGGTTCTTAAGGCCAGCAGTCAAGTGCTTGTCTGCAGCAAAAGTTCCTACTTTTCCCTCGCTCCTTTCTTTTCTTAATATTCAGAATGCTGTTACTGAAATGTTTTTTGACAGTCCTAATGTTAGTTAGGGCCAAAATTCCAATTCTGTAAATTTTACACTGATGGAAATATCTCTGTGGAGTTTGGATATGAGGAGGCAAGATGAAGAATTTAAATGCTTTTATCTGGATAGAATAGAGGCAGTCTATCCCTGACATACTTGAAGGTCGGCAGCTGAGTATCCATTTTCGAGGAACAATAAAAGATAAATACTTAGTAATATATTACGAAGAAAAGTAAGACAACATAGTTTTTGTCCAAATGGTAGTGTTTCAAATCTGTAATATGGTAACAACAGCAAGAAGGCAAAGTGAGGTAAGTGTAGAAGTTCTGTCTTAATGATGATGCTTGCATAAGCACCATAGCATATGCTTTAGTAGATCTCACAGAAGCTCACCATGCTTATTTTGAGTTCTGTGCCGGTTTGCAGATTTTTATTAGATTTTTTTTTTTTTTTTTCTAATTGTGATGTTCTTTTTAAAAAGAAAGGAACACTAGGAACACAACACTTGAAATAATCATCAGATGAAATTAATTTGATACACTTATCAGTAGATAATTGCAGGCACACAAAATGGGGTATTTTGCCTCTGCCAAAGAGATAAACATTTTACATTATGCAATATAAACAGCATTATTTTCCTGTAGTGCAGAATTTTTCCTTGTCATTCTGTTATTGTGGATCAGACAGCCAATTTTATTTTCTTTTCCAGCATTAGTGTTTCTATAAGTTTACTCATGAATGACTTCTAAATGGTTTGTTTTGCCAGTCCTGTATTATTAAGGAAGACTATTTTCAAACACTTCACTCTGTGTGTGATTTAAAACTCGATCCCAAGAAAAAAAGAGACGCCACTAATCAAATATTAAAAAAAAATCTGAAATAATCTTCTCTATTCTATAATAATAATGGCAGGAAGCTCAATATTTCTGCTCAAACAAAAAGGCTGGTATACATATTTACCAAAGGCCTTATGATGTTTGCAGTCGACTTTGCAGAAGACAACATTTATAAACCCTCTACAAAGTCTGGCAGGTGCTATGGATTCTCCTGGGGATTGGTTTTATTCAGATATTGTCTTTCATTTGAACTTCAAACATTTTTTTTTTCATTTTTTTTTCTTAGAGACAGATTTTTAATAAGTTTTGGATATGAAAAGCTTTTTTATTTGTGTCATTATAATACCTACTTTGAATTTACTTATGGGAAATAAATCCCAGTAAAGCTAAAGACGACTGCAATTTTTAAGTGGGGAAAAAAAGACAAAGAGGTATAAATGTAGTTTGAATCACTGAAAGAACTAAAAGCATGAGCTGTGCCATGTTTGTTTTTGGGTTTTTTTCCCCCTGAAAAAATAAAAGACAGGTACTTTCTAGTATTTCTATTTTTCAATATCTGATCCCACAGAGACTGTATTGTCTTACAAAACCACAAAATATTGTGTTTAGTAAGACCTAATCTTACTAAGAAAAATCAGTTGAGGATTTCATTTTGAAAGTGAAAATTAAGATATGAAGAAGATATACTTAACTGACATTGTTTCTTTGTGAAGCCCCACAAGTAGGTGAAAAATGTAGATCCTTGCTTTGTAGATTCTAGATTTTGGAAAAACACCAGGAATTCAGGAACTACATCAAAATGGTGTTCAGAAAGAAGGTCATTAGAAAGATACCTATAAATTGATGTTATTTTGATGCTTGTATCTAGAGAATGTTTTTAATTCAATAGTAATGTAAGGATAATGCAAAATTAAAATGGAAAAAAAACCTTTAAAGTGTCAATACCAGAATTCAGGCTCTCAGAAGACATCTAGTATTTTGAGAACCAGATTATATGTTATTTATTTTTAACTGATAAGCACTCTTTTTCTCTTAGTTTCTGAATGGGAAGATTTACAAGGATCTTTCTTCCATCCTCTCTGGTTTCCCACATCTCTCTTAGGTACGAAATGAAAAGGATGTCAGCAGATTTTTTTTCCCCACTTTTATTTTCCTGGAGCAGATAAGAATTTCCTCAGAACGCGACCCCTCTGATAGCTGAATAGAAGTGTGTCCACCTTTTTGCTTGTTTGTCATTCACTCTAGGAATCTTTTATAAATGAGACTTGTGTCCTTTTAGAAAGGCTTTTATCAGTTTTCTACTGAACCATAGACCTGCAGCTCAGTCCCATAAATTTCCACACTGCTAAAATTTCCAGTTAAATCGTTCTCACCCAGCAGCCCACTAGGATGCTCTGCCTGATGGATCCCTCTGTGCTAATCCAGCTTCTGACTGTTTCTGTTTAGGGGCCTAAGAACACTTTTTCCCTTGATTATAAGCATCGTTGCCAAAGAAACTCTGTAGTACACTTACAAGTACAAAAGAGCTCTCCTCTCAGGGAGCTGAGCTTTGAGAGGAATGAGGGGAAAGAGAAAAGTCCAAACTGAAAACCAAAAATTTTGGTTTTGACTTATAGGTAGAAACTATTTTTTTTCCATAGTGAATTATTAATATAAATGCTTTTTTTTTTTGCCTCTATTATTAGAAAGTATAATTTTTCTTATATATGTATTCAGCTTCTATGAAGCAGAGTTTATAATTCCAACTACATAAAAAGAATGATGCATCATGACTTTCCTGCATTTTAGAGGACTATGCTAATACTCAACTTATCCAAAAGAAATATTGAAATATTGTTATACTTGAATATTTGAAATGTTATTAAATTTTTTTTACCAATATAAAGGATGAAGTGAAGATCTTAAAATGCAAAAGGGAGAGAAATACTGACCTATGGCCAAATGTAAGGTAACTATTTCAAGATTTTCTCTGTCATAAACAATAACATCTGTATTTAAGGAATAAACCACTGCCATTCTGGATCCTGTACAAATCTGGCAGTTCTAATTTGGATTGCCATTATACGAAACAGAATATTAAGGCCTAGTTCAGATCAGCATTAGAGGGCTGCTGAGGAATACATTTGGTGAAGGTAGCTCGGTTTGCAAGCTGCTGAGTGAGCTGCAGGTTCAGCTCTGGGGGCTGGGAGCCCCAGGCAAGAGGATGCAAGCTGCTGACCCTTTGCACAAAAAGGTGTGTGGGGACTTCTGGTACCAGAGACACTCAGAGATGTGGCAGGGGCCGAGGTGACTGGACACTCAGCTGGAAGAGCAAGACCTTCACCGCACAGACTGAGGGTATAAAAGCCCAGGGATTCCTTTTCTTGGAGTCCCTCCCAGGAGGCACCCAGCTCAGGCTGCTCTTTTGTTATTGTACCATAATTAAATTATTTTAAGGATCTGGACACCTGAGACTCTGCTGTGGGGAACCTGGGTTTGAGCTGGTGTGGAAATCTGGTCTGACTGTGTGAGCTGTGAGATGTAGCTGTGAAGTGGTGTAGTCCCAGCTCAGGGGGTGGGAGAGAGACTGCCAGAGCAGCTCCTGGATGGCTGGGCAGGGAAATTTCCTTAACATGGCAACCCCTCATCTGCCTTTCCCTCCATACTACAAAAGCACACACGAAATGCAGGTTATTACCATGTTGGTTTAGTCTTTTTATAGTCTACAGAAACATAGCAGACTTTGAAGAAATAAATACTGGAGAAAGTTTTTGTGCCTAGGAGCTCACTACAAAATACAGAAATGAGAGACAATATAATGGAATGTGAACATTCATATCTTACTTACAAAAAAAGCTAATGAAATGGAAGATTTGGTTAATTTTTTTTTTTTTNAATTGAAAATTTTGGTTATTTTTTTTTTTTTTTTTTTTTTTTTTTTTTTTTAACTCATGGAGAGCATTTTTCCTTTTCTGACACTAATTAAAAATGTAAGTTCTTCCTAGACTATTATCTTCACTTTTGAACTATTCAGCAATGGAGAGTAGTAACTCAGTGGAAGAGAAGCCACAGTTTATTTTTTATGTTATATAATCTTATACTGTTAAGGGAATTCAAAGAGAATTATGGTATATAATATATACTAGAATATATATTCTTTCTGTTCATTTTCCAACATGCAGTAATATTTGTGTTAACTGTTCATTTTGTGCATGAAACTTTTTCAGATGCATTTTAAAAGAGTAACTTTACAGAATCTGGAGGATTTCACTTATCTCTAAAGCCAGAAATATTTTCAAAGCATACTGTGTAATTAAGCATGGTCTTCCCTACCTGTGTAGAAATCCTAAATCAAGCTGTGTTTTTCCAGGTGTTTCTCCAAGCCCTTTAGAACATTTTCCAAGTCTAACTTACAACTCATGATTCACCCACTGATCAGGATTCACCAATTTCCTGGTTTCCATCTTATTTCTCCCTTTTTTCTTTGTTAATGATAGCTCAGAACAAGAAAATCTCCTCTTTTCCAGATATTTATGCTAAAAGTAATGGTGGAATTCAGCTGTAGGAACTTGAGACAGATTGAAATTCAGAGACAAAATAGAAAATATTTTATAAGATTTTTTGTGGAGGTTTTGCAGTATTATCTGCAGATTTATCTATAATTACAGCAACCTTTATAACATGATTTCTGATCTTGCGCTTGTGTTTGTGCATGAAATTTATATAAAAAACTAAATTTTAGAGGTCTAAGTGAACGGGAAAAAGAAAATGGAAGTGGAAAATACACTTGGTTGATTATATTATTTGCTCAATTAATAGCTGCATTCATTTCTGAACCACAGTATCTTTCTTTTATTTAAATTAGTTCTATTTCAAAGTAAAATTTAAAGAATATAATGTAGAGAAAGTTCCTTAATGAGTGAACAAAAGAAAAGCCTAACTTCTAAGTTTTCTTTACAGCCACATGCAGTCACATATGGAATAGGCTTTCTGAATTACATTCTTCAGCATTATTCAATGCATACTGCTCCCTGCATTACTATGAATATACATTACTGAGCAGTGACAGATTTCATTAATTTCTTTAAAATAACTTTAATTCTAGACAATCTCTGATTTGTTATTGACTTTTTTTGAAAGCTGTGCATAGTTCAGCTAATCTATACTTCATGTTGTTCCTTTTATCACTGTATTTAATTTCCTGTTTTGGTCAGATTTTGAGATGTTTCATATCCTTCTTCACTTTGGATGCCCTTACAGGAATATTTTTTTCTTACTAATCAGTTTTCATTTCAACTCTTCCAATAAATCTTAATACAAAGTTATTCAGATTTTTTTTTTTCAATCTATATGATCACGGACAAAATCTTCATCTTCTGATTGGGACCTGCCAAACCGATTGTGGTGGGAGTTCCCTTAGTGTAAGACGTTTTCCCAGTTGAATGTTTGTGGAGAATGAAGGTGATAACATGGAAATCAGTTATTTGCAGAACACTGGCAGACAAATTTAATTTTCAGTACTTTCTAGTTTTTAACAATTTGTCATTGTTTTTTGATAATCAGTTGATGTCCCTTTAACTTTTCGCCATTAACTGAGGAAAGAGAATTAAAACAAGGTTTAAAAATCTTCTGCGAGGAAGGGGAAAGGACCGATAAGAAAAGCAAACATTCCTGCATGGACCATTTACTATAAGTAGTGTGGAGTTGTTTTGAATTATGCAAGGCTGAATCTGTTGCAGGGCACTGAACATGAAAATTCCCTTAATGACTCAAATGCCCAAGAGCTACAACATTGGTTTTTTCGGAGCAGTGAAGGAAATCTTGTGGTTGATGTAATATGCGGTATTTCTTCAAACAGCCACAGTATAAAGAATTTTCTGAGGAGAACAATGAGCAAAATATGTGAATAACTCTGGGGATAAAATGAAAGGTGTTAGATGTAATATTGCACTACAATGGGATATTGCCCTCATTAGATAATAATCTAGTGATAAAATATAGAAGAATTAAATGTCAGGGACAATATAACGCATTGGGATCCTTTCACAAAAAACCCCAGATCATTGCATTAAATGTAGGGTAGTTGGGAATTAATGTATTAATGTATTAATTTTTCATTGTTGATTATGTCAATGGAAATCACTACAATTATCTAAGCCTATGCAGCTAGGAGGCCAAAAGGCAAATTCAACTAAATATTATTTAAGAAATAATGCACAGCTTTAGTAATTTCACAATATGATGTTTTGATGTGTGAATTTGTTTCCTAGGAAATAAATTACAGATTGTATGGTTTTATGTTTGCGTGGTTTATATTACAAGGTTTAAGGTCTAATAAAAACCTTTTCTTTTATTGAAATAAACAATTAATATTTCTTCTGCTTGCACAAGACTTCCAGAACTTAATAAAGCCTTTGTTTTACACAAAAGGTAAAATCGTAATCAGACAAGGAGCCAGAAATTTGTTTTTTTATTACATAGAATGGAAAGTATGTTCGGAATGTAAAAATTACCTTAACAGATACATTTTCCAATCTGATACAAAATATTCTCTCTAATATTATTTTAAGATTTCTTATATCTCAGTTTCATCATATAAAGTGTTCTGTCACCATGTTGCTGTACCACCTTGTCCTCTTAAATTATGTAGTGAAGGTTTTAAAAATCAGAATCAGTTGTTGTCCCAGGAAATATATAGTACATTAAAAGTGTCATAGGGATTTCAAAAAAATTGCCTGAAGTTTGGATATCACCCCATACTAAAGACCTTGTAGACTTTCTATTAGTTTGCATAGTTTCTAAATATTTTACTTCTTTTGGTGTGAATTAATTTACTTTTTTTCACCTTAGATTTTTATGTTGGGTTTGAATGTAGATATCAAACTTCTTTAGATTGTCTGTAAGATCCCTTCCAGTACAAACCATTCTATGACTCTATAGTTCTCTGGAATTTGCTACTAGTTTACACTCATACAGGTCAAGCTATTGTGGTGGAGAAATATCCTGTCTAAATCTACATGATTTGTTTGGGATAACAGAAGATGGAAGTGGAGGGAGGCATGACTTTTCTGTGGACTTCCTTTCCAGACATAAATCAAGGTCCACCTTGATTTAGGTAACTTAATTTTCATTTATTTCTTTGATATGAGAAAGTCTTTGGTGTGCCACTTAAAAGAAAACAATAATTTTTAAAACACCTCTTGTAATGTGTAGTAATTACATTAGAAGTCATAATATGTTTTAGTGATCGTAAGTTACTAAGCCAGCTTGAGTACATACATCTTTTAGGTCAGGTTATTCAGTTTTGAAAACATAAATCCTAGTTTTGTTCTAGAATGCCTCCTTAAAATGAAAAGATAGATAATTCAGTCCCTAAGAAATAGTATTGCTGACAAAGATGCAGACAGGAGCACTGTTTCTGCATCAGTCATAGGCTGAAGATCTATTTCGAAGGCACTGCAATACCAGAGCACTTTGTGTCAATAACTGAATGTAGCCACTCACAAGGTAAGGGTAAACACACTTCTGACCAACTTTGTCCTCCTTCTTTGGAGTGTGCCACAATATAAGAGCACTCCTGGAAGAAAGCCGAAGATGGTCAATTGCCCATTTTCATGTCAAAGCACTAGCTTACTTCCTCCTTGATGCTATTGAAGAGCAATAAACTCCAAAGATCTTTTGTACTTCGATTATTTTCTAACATTTTGCACATCACTATTTGCACTGCCATGAAGGCAACCTTTCAGAGTAAAAGGTATAAACTTGGTTACCAAAGGAAGAGGAAGAAATTTGCACTGAATAAAGCATTAGCTAAGAAATTAAGATTTGATTTGGAAAGGTAGAATGAATTAATGTTTTTACAGCTTCTGCAGGCTGGAAGAGTGACTAGGATTATGTCTTGCATGAGATAGAAGGCAAATCTTTTTGAGAACTGTCCGAAAACTCACATCCACAGCAATGCCTTCAGACTCTTCTAAGTGTAAAAGGGTGCACAAGCACACCAGTATTCTATCTACAAGCTTGAGAGAAATATTTTGGAAGAAAAAAGTGGTTGTTACCTTTTTTTTTCACTGGGGTTAGTCTGAAGACTATACTCACACTCATCAAAGTAATGAAGAGGGCATTTTTGGAAGCTAAAGGCTCCCAGAAAGATTTTGGTCTTCCCCACGCTGGTCCACTTTTAATTGTTCTCATGTTTTCTTCTGCTTTTTGTTACATCTCTTAATGTTGTTGACAGGGCAATCTTGATTGGTTCCATCTGGTTAGCCTTTATGTATCTCGTTTGTGCATATGCGTTAAGTATGGGTGATGGAAAAAGAATATGCATGATCTCAGAAATACTCACATTAATAACTGCTATTGATGTGTTGTGCTGTGCAGCATATAATTATTTTTGATGTATCTTCACTTACTATCACAAGGGACTGATTTTTCTTTTATTGGTCCTCCAGTCCAATTGATCTTATCACATAAATTTGCCCTTGCCTATTGAGACATTACTGTGGTTACCATCTCCCAGCTGCAGGGAAAAAACATGGCAAAAACCTGATAATTCTAATTGTTTATTATGCATTCAAACACTTATTTCTTACATCACAGAGAGAGTGACCAGCTGGTGATGCTGTGCCTGATGCACTACAGGATATTACTGGTCCTCCTCCTGGCTGCCAGGCCCAATTCACCACTTGTTAGGCTGTTCAGAATACTCCTCTCTTTTGGATTAAGATGGTACATGGTGATATTCTGTATTAGTAATTATAACAAAAAAATGGGACTGCAATAAATTTTAAAAAATGTATTCCCTACAGTGTTCCACTTTCATCTCACCAGCAGCTCCTGTGAATCAGCTTTGAATACTGAGTTGTTTGTTTATCAGTTTTTAATGAGATATCTTTAGATAGGAACACCTTTTTTCAATTTTTTTTTCTTAAAATGTATCTTTTATTTTATTAATTTAAATTTTTAAAAAGCTGGCAGTAATTTTGTGAAATGTTAAAAACCAAAAACATAGAAAACACTACTAAACCAAAACTGCAAAAAGCCCCAAAACTAGAAAAGTAATTGATTTGACACAACTGAGGTGGATATAATCACCTGGAATGGAGGGAAGCTGAAAAAAAAGTTGCTAAAAATAAAAATGAGTCATTAACCTCTTAGATTGGATCTACTTCCAGTGAGAATTTACCAGTTAAACAGGTATGGTCTTATATTACTTTGTTTATAGACACACTTATAGCTGGTGTCTAAAAAAGCTGTCTCAAGGAAACAAAACAAAAAACAAGAAAATCTACAAGAAAAGAATACATTTAAAATAATTGTCCATATTCTTGATCAAAGAGACAGTGGTGCTCTTAATTGTGTTGTCAACTTCTTATACTTACTCCAACTAATACTCTAGCAAGTGAAGCCTAGCCCTCCTAGAACTCTTATAATTAAAAAAAAAATAAATAAAAAATATTTACCTTTGTATGTATATGATTCTAAGTAAGCAGTAATCACAGAATCAAGGAGTAGAACTTTAAAAGTCAATACCAAAATTCAGTGCAAAAATTCTGAAGATTATCAACAAGTGCCTCAACTTTATTAGTTGTCCTCCATTATAGCCCATTTTATTTAGAAATATAAGCCCCATTTTATAAACACCATACACTCATAAAAGTTGCTGCAGGGTGTTTCTGCTTCTAGCTAGCTGGAGCCTCAGGAAATTTGACACTGACAGATTCTGGGGCTTTGAGGGTTTTTTTGGATTAAGGAGTTTGTTTAGTCAGAAAATCATTAAGTAAATACTAAAAAGGAACATTGAAATAAACTGAGATAAAGAAAAGAAGGGGGGAAAAAAGAGATAACAAAAAAGGCTAAGAAAACCAAGCCAACCTTCACCAACAAGAGTTGTTTGGGTTTTTTAATTTTCATCTCTCTGATGTCTGTTTGTAGTGGTTGGTTTGGGAACGAACATCGGAGTTTATAATATCATTCATTATTATATATGGATCTCTTTGTGTTTGTCTCCATTTTTGTGCTGAGATAAGTAGCCCTAGGAATTTAAAGCTCCAGTGCAGTTGGCTTCCTGAAAAGTATCTCAACTGCTGAGCCTCTGGTACAGATTTTTTTCATTATGCCTGTAAGACTCCTGAAAAGGCAACAGTAGTTAACTTTTTACACATCCTGCACTATGCAAAACTGTCAAGGGCCATGAAGCCCTCAGCTGTAATGTGATTTGCACAGCCCTCAAGCAGGTCTGGATCAGTGTGTGTGCATTTGCAAGTGATGAACAGTTATACAGCAACATACCTGTTATTCACAATTCCAGACATATTTCAGGTGTAATCCTGGTATCTATTTCCAGTCATGGGACAGAGACTTTTAACTGACCAAGCCAACAAGGCTGCAATGAAGGAGGAAACTGTGAACTTTCAGCATGGGCCTTAGCCTCTGCTGTGTGTCCTTTCTGTCACTTAATTCAGCCTTTTAACTCCTGCACCATCTCCCCACTTCTTTCCCGAAGAAGCCATTCGGTTAGGAATTTCAAAACAGTTGTTATTCAAAGTCTTCTGGTTCTGCCAAGATTGTGTAGAGAGCAACTGTTCTGGTTAATGGAAGCTCTGACAGCAGGAGTGTCCCATTTTTTCTGAATAGCATCATTTCTGTAAATCTGTTTGTCTAATGGTTCAACAACATTTGTGTCAACACAGTAGATGGGGGACATTAATCTTGTCATAGAGGCAGGAATAATTATCACTGGGTAGGCATGAAAAGAAGTTCCTTAAATCAGTTTTGCTACCAGAGGAAGTGCTGAGGTAACTGTGCCCTAAAAGGACAAGTCTTAGCACAGTATATTGCAATCAGTCATAAGTAGTCCAGACACCAAACATCTAACTCCGTTCAAGCTAGTGACTGAAGATAGTATGATTTTTTTTGAGCTAGTGAAAATGTCAAGCATATATAAATTAAATGCAGGTAAAATGCATCACTGTACTTGGGGTCATTCAAAGGTGGTACTAATTTTATTGTTTCATCATTCTCAAGATCTTAATCAGGGCCAACAGAGAAGCCTGTGGCTTCACATATTACCTCACTTTAGAATTTTGGTGTCTACCTCCTGCTGCTTTTGTGTTTCAAAACTCTCTGAAATTTCACATCTCAGAAATGTAGACTATAGACTATTTTTTCTATTTTTAAAAGAAATATAGATCTATAATGCACTACTTAATTACATACTGAGTATCTCAGTACTACCCTTTGAGTAAAAAATGCTTTTGGATCTTCAGTAAAAGGAAATAGAACTTATGTAGTATTTTGACCTCTGTTTCACACATCCATATTTGCAGATATAGCATGTGAGAGGATTTGAGACTCAGCTTTTCTGTCACAACAGGATTATAGTGACGTTGCTGTACTGCCAATTCTTGACTTCTGGTGCTTAAAGTTCAGAAAATCAAGTTTTTGCTGTGATGAAACAGTCAATGTTTATTTCTGATTTTGTGCATTGGTGGGCTCTAAGCTGACAAACAGAGATAAAGATTCTGAAGTCCAGGGCTGCCCAGATACAAAAGTTAGATCCACCAAGTGTGAATATAACACTCCAAGGCAGGCATCCACATAGCACAAAGCAGCTTAAGGGCCTGATGCCTTGCCTGGCTCTGGCATTTCTATGCATTATCACATACAATTTCACTAGATGAATAACATACCTAAATGGAATGGTAACATTTCTGATAATTTACCCAGCTTGAATTTATTTTTTTATATTAATACATGGTACTATAAAGTTTTCTATATCCCTTTTATGTCCGTTGTGTTTTCTGGGTTAAATAGAGCAAAATTCCATTGATCGCAGCAACTAGGAAATTACCAAATACAAGGTTTGGGATGTTTAATAGGTTTCACTGAATTTGTCTTATGTGGAATCTGTATTATAACACCTGTTCCTAGTACAGTGAAGCTATCCTTTTGTCTCAGAATGTATTTTCAAATTGTAGTTAATTAATTTTCATAGCTGTCTATCCCTTATCACTATCTAACTTTTACACAAGGCTTAAAATTAATATGTTTGTGGAAGATATTAATTTCATAGAAGTGCACAGACTGAAAGGAGTACTGAAATTCAGAATAAATGAGAATATTTTCTTCATTCTGTCTTCATAAAGCTGCAGTTTGTGAAGGTTTCCATGACAACTGAAGATTCATCTACAGGAACAACTCAAATCCAAACTAAACAAACCCAAACCTTTTACTCTTCAACAAATGGGTGCTCCTGCCATTAGATTTGGGGGCTTTTTGTGTGTAACCTGGAATACACATTCTCTTCTCTGGGAGTGTTGCAGATGACAATATCAAGCAGTTCATGTGCTCTCATCTCTTTCTTATAAGTGAAACATCCAGTAATCCAAAAGAAATGCTTCATCATTGTAACAACAATTGTTTCCATCCACTGTAAGGCAAACAGCCTTGTTCTCCTAATCTTCTAAGAGATTTTCAGTTTTTTTGCAAAGCCAAAAGGTCTTTGCATAATTGTACCTACTTTCTACCCAAATAAAGGGAAACTTTGCTCTTATACGTAATTATCTGTCAAAAGCTGTACCCTCCTATAGTGTCTACCATTCATCCTTCAGCTAACAGCATTGGTCAGTATACACTTATATATGCAAGCTATTTTAATTTTAATAGAAATATATGTATATATGAATAAATATATGTCTAAAAATTATGTTATATATATACATAATACACAGAATCAGCAAGCAACATATTTACGTGTAAGAATTATATGTATAGGCATAATTCTATTTTAGGATACATATAAAATCAACAAAATAACAATACATTTAGTTATGAGGAACACAGATTTTACTAGATCATTCTAAAATAGTATTATGCTTTGTATAAATCCTATAAATAATATATTTGAGCATTTTAATTTTTTAATATCATACACAATATACTGTTAGAACAGAACATCAAGTATAACAGTTACCAGTGGCAGTGGTGTGCAGCCTTTGGAAAATAAAATCTTGGAAATCTTTTAGACTTGCATTTTCAGACTCACCTCCCATATAGTATGAATCTAAGATTGATTGACTTATAGATTTAAGGTGTTTATATATATCTTGTGTTTGGAGGTTCTTTCTTTATTCAGGATGCTAGTTGCACTCCTACGTTTTTAAAATGCTGCAAAGTATCAAACTGCTTTTTATTAAGCACATAAATTTGCTGTACCTAAGTGATATATTTTCTTTTCTTACTTACATGGAAGCAGCTAGAGACATACTGAAGAAAAGGATCCTAAAATGTCAAATCATCAACAATTCCTGTGTAAAGATGATCTTACATTTTTTTTTTTTAAAAATGTCTTAACTGGCCACATGTATTTCCTTCTTGAAACATACAATATAGATGGCATGATGTGTGTCACAGGTATAGTCTGCTGCTACCTTAGGCTCTCAGAGAGCAGACTTTAGCCTGTTTAGGATACTAGCTGACAGAAAACTAGGCCAGACATTTTTCAATAAATAATTCCTAAAGATGCAGGAGCAGACCATCCCCATATAGCAAAAGATGAGTTAGCTGGGAGGAAGACCAGCTTGAGTCTAACAGAGAGCTTTGCCTGGAACTCAGATGAGAACAGGAGAGTGCATGACCTTTGGAGGAAGTGGCAGGTAGCTCAGGAGGACTACAAGAATGTCATGAGGTTAAGCAAGGAGCAAATTAGAAGTGCTAAAGGCCAAGTAGAACTTCATATGGCTACTGTTGTGGAAGATAATCAAAACTGCTTCTGTAAGTACATAAGCAACAAAGGAAGGGCCAAAGAGATTCTCCATCCATTATTTGATGTGGGGGGGAAACATACTGACAAAGCATGTGGAAAAGGCTGAGGTATTAATGCCTTTTTGGCCCCAGTCTTTAGTAGTCAGATGAGTTGTTCTGGGAGTACCCAGCCTTCTGAGCTGGAAGACAGGGATAATGGGCAGGATGAAGCCCCAATAATCCTTGAGGAAATGGTCAGTGGCCTGCTACACTACTTAGACAGGCAAAAATCAATGGGTCTGGATAGGATTCACCTGAGTGTATTGAGAGAGCAGAGAAGTGCTTATTGAGCAACCTTCAGCAATTTATTTTCTATACAAGCAGCCTGATGCTACTATAACATAATGAGTTAGGATTAGTTTCCAATATTTTATGCATCTGACTCAATAAGTTTTCCTCTACAATGTACTTGTTAGAAATTCAGAAGCTCAGGAATATTCAATTTCTACATGTGTCACACATCATCTCTTGAGCAGAAGTGAATGGCATTGTAAAATCTTTCATGTTGGCACATGGTGACTAGAGATCTTATTTGTCTCCAAGTGCAAGATTTCTGAAGCCAAGTTGCTGACAAGGCCAGTTTCCAGAACTGTTATAATTAATAAGCTAACAAGGGAAGAATATTGATTCACTTAAATACTAATTCAAATTATTTCTGTTCAGGGAAAATACTGAGTATTCTGGTATAGAAAGGAGAGGTAACAAGAATAACAACAATCCCATCAGCAACAACAGCTATAAAAGAAGTGCTATATCTCTAAATTATTGCTGCAAATAAAAACCAACAATCATTCTGTGAATTTTGGTTATAGTTTACAGGGGAAAAAAAAGTTAAATTAAAAAAAATAAAAATCAAAACCACCACAACACCAAAAATACTGTCTCACATGTCCAAAAGAGAAACACAGCCATGGATTTAGTCCTCTATGGCTATTTTCCTTATTTCATTCTTAGCTCCCATATTTTTGACAGCTGCTGAAAAGCCATGTATTGTTTCCTTACATTCTTCTGATATAATATTTAGTAAAAATACTTTTTCAAGTTTTTTAAAATATCCTTTCCAGATGCTTTAGATGCTTTAGAGACAATGCAACTACTGTTTAAAGTATTTAAAGTATTAAACAGTTGACCATAATACACAGCTCTTTTCAGCTGGTTTTGTATTGTAATTCACTTTAAGGAATTTAATGACCATATTATTCAGATTTATGCTGGTGATATTTGTTTAGTGTATACATGAAAGTGAAGTATTTGACTTTCTGTGGTAAACTCTGATCATAGGTATCCAGACCAAAGGAATGTTATAATTTGGGCTTCTGAGTGTTGGCAATATTGTGAGTTCTGAGAGTGTTAGTAATAGACTAATACTCTCACCTTCTAATGAAATATCTTGAAAACCATTTTGTTCCCTACAATACTACTGAACACAGAACTAGACTTCAGGATAAGAAAACACATATGAAAATACATATAAAAATACAGATTCTGAAGTATGGTTTAATACAAGAAACTGGCCACTTTATGCCCCCAGTGGAATACTATCCTAATAATCGAACCATTGTTAGGACTTTTCCCAGTCTCTGAAATAGTCACACTGAAATTACATTTGTTCTATTGGTATTTGCTCTATTAGCCAAAATTTCACCCACAATATCTATTCCTAGAAAAAGCCTTCTCTGAGGTATCTCTAAGTGTTGTCACAAGTGAAATTTCCTTTATTTACTATTCCAATCTAGAAAAAAACAATAGCCTCATGAACTCATGTTATTTCCATTTATGAATTTGGTTTCTGTGGTAAATGGGAAAAAGCATATGAAAAATATTATAAAATTATTCTACTCAATTTTATCGTTTGTCTCTTCAGCAGCCAGCTAAGTGGTCAAATACTGAGTTCTGTGTTACTACAGAGAAATAACTGTTCAATGGCACAAGTATTAGTAAGAATTACCTTGCAGAAACAAACAGGGTCTTTTCATCAGTAGAAAGCATAAAAATTTTCAATAATTTTAAGATCTAACTATAATGAAATGTAAATTTTTGACTGCTACCGCTATCTCTGAAGTCAATAAGAATGTGATTTTCACACACAAAAAATGACAATAATTTAACAGTAAATAATAGCATCTTTTTTGGCTCAGTTTAAATTTCTTTTTTCTTAATAAGCCATTTTTATGTTATACCAGAGAGTCACAGAAGGGGTCAGCTTGAAAGGAAGCACAGCAGGTTGTCACAGGAAAGTAAAATACTGCCACACAGTAAAGTTCTTCCTGATAATCAGGTGGAACTTTGTTTGCATCAGCTTCTGCCCATTGTCTCTTGTCCTATTGCTTGACATCACTGAGCAGAGCCGGGCTCCATCCTCTTGGTAGCCTCACTTCAGGTACTTACACACAATGATAAGGACCCCTCTCATTTTCACTTCTCGAGGCCGAACAGGCCCAGCTCCCTCAGCCTTTCCTCATAAGAGAGATGCTCCAGTCCCTTAATCATCTTTATTGTCCTCTGCTAGACTCAGTCCAGGAGCTCCATGTCTCTTTGGTATTGAGGAGCCCAGAACTGGACACAGCACTCCTGATGTGGCCTCACCAGGGCTGAGCGGAGGGGCAGGATCACCTCCCTCAGCCTGATGCCAGGGCTCTTCCAAGTGCACTCCAGGATACCAATGACCTTCTTGGCCACCAGGACATACTGTTGGCTCAGGGACAGAAAACTTGCTGAGAAGGCATCTGCCCCTCCATCCAAGTTTTTGATGAACAAGTAAATTAATACTGGGCCCAATATTGAACTTTGAGGACACCACTAGTGACAGGTCTCCAGCCAGACCCTGCACTACTGATTTCAGCCCCCTGGGATCTCCCATTCAGCTGGTTCTTAATCCACCTCACTGTCCACTCATCTAATGCACACTTCCTGAGTTTGCCTGGGAGGATGTTGTGAGAGACAATGTCAGCCTTGCTGAAGCTGAGGTAGACAATATCCACAATCTCCCATCATCTATCCAGGTAGTTGTTGCATCTTAGAAGACAATCGGGTTGTTCAAACATTACTTACATTTACTGAATCCATGCTGACTACTCCTGACCATCTTCTTGTGATGGAAGATGGATAGATTTGACGTTCACAAAGAGGCACTCCATCACCTTTCCAGGGATTGATGTGAGGCTGACTGGCAGGTAGTTTTCTGGATCCTTCTTGCCCTTTTGGAAGACCACAGCAACATTTGCTATCTTCCAGCCCTCAGGCACTACTCCTGATAGCCACAACCTTTCAAAGAGAAGCACATCTATGCCATCTCTCCCAGTACTCATCCCATAAGGCCCCATGGATTTGTGGATGTCAAATTTTCCTGACTCTAACCCAATCCCCCTGGACCAAGGGAAAGTCCTCATTCCAACATTCCTTTACCCTGGTCTCCTGGACCAGAGATTCTTGGGGACTGGTCTGCTCAGTGAAGATAGATGAAAAGAAGGTATTCAATAACTCTGCCTTCTCAGCATGATCTATAAGTGGGATTCTCCATCCATTTTTAATTGCCCCACGCACATATGCTTTGGTTTTCATTTCTAAAATAGTATTTAATTATTTCACAAGCTTCTCAGTTTTAAGGGGTTTTTTCCTTCTTTTTAGTTAGAAAACAAACAAAAAACCTACACACAAATGAAAATATTTCTGTATACAAAAGGGGGTTTTTCAATAATTAGAAACTGTGAATGAGCAGAAAATTCCAAAAATTCCCTCTAAACCTATGTGTTAGTTTTCCTATGATATCCCCCCCTTTCCCATGCCATATTTGCTATTTTAATTCAGTTTGGAAAGCTTGACTTTAACTAAGTCAAGGTTACGCACCTTTTGTTTTAACCTTCTGCGAAGTGCATTCAATTATGTCACAACCGGTTTCATAAAGACATGATCAACATTAATGAATGTACTGTGCTGGTGTCTCTCATTTGGTGATTACACACATCCCCAAAGTTTAATAGTCTTTATATAAGTCATGGTTATACAGGGTTTATCACAAATAAGATTTTGCGTTCAGGTACTGATTATTTTTTATAGGGGTAAATAGTGATGAGATTGGCAGCCTACATGGCTCCTAACAGTAAGTTTCTTTCTTCTTTTAAATAGCTTTGGATTTTTTCGTTTCTTCTTAACAACTGAATTGTGCTACCTCAGCATTCTTGTGTGCTAGTGAGTTTGCATTTTGGTCCTTCTCTTGTCTTCTCTGGGTTTGTACTAGCCAGCATCTCTTATATTTAGGGGCACAGGCTGCCTAGATCTCTTCAGTGTGTAGGAATTATGGCAGACCTGATTGAACCTTATCTTGAAAGCATTCATCCAATTGACTCCCGGAGAGATCAGCACTCTCTGGAATAAAAGTGCTGATCAAATAATAATCTTCAGCCATTCTTTCCACCTGGAAAGTATAGTTTATGCATGTAGCATATTCTTCACACAGTCAAATAAAGCTGAACTCCCCAAGTAAAAATTGAACTGCTCTGTACACTCAGCTCAAAGACCTTAGTCAATACAAAGTCACATTCATTTATTCAGATAGAATCTATTTGAAATTATCACTTTGCCTATCTAAAGGTTAGAAAGTAATAGCTGTATATGTCATATTTATATTACTACCAGTTATACCTCTCTGCTAGAATTTTCAACATTAGAACACTCAAGCCAAGGCCAAACAGGGTGGAGAAGCAGTATATCTCCCTCCTTGAAAGTCATTTAAATTTCACCTTGTGCTAGTCATAAGCAAATGATATGCTACATTAACCAAAATTGTTACTTTTTTCTATTTTGTAGGCATGAAATGTGACACGTAACTCTTAATAAAGGAGAGGAAAAGCTTTGTGTTTGTATTAATATAGATTACTTTTGTAAAATGAAAATAGAGACAATATATCAAAATAACTCATGATAATTTTCTTGATTTACAGTAATTTTAAGTTTTATTTTTATCTTTTGCTGTTCTATATCTAGGGTTCTATATACCCTTTTACACTTAACTTCAAAATTTTTGGTATGTGTTGCTTAAACTCTGTACAAATTAAAGCAGTACTTCTAAATGTATTTCCTTCTCTCCTTCATGACAGCAGGCTTATACAAGCAAAAGCATTCCTTAGGACCCCTAGTGAGACTTTTGTCCCCAGAAAATTGCTTAAACTGTCACCTAATTTTCAGATTATTTTTAATATGAAAAATAATACAATAAACAAATAATTTAAACATGAGACTTCTAAAATCTCTTTGGAAAAAAAATAGATGGAGAAAACTTGAAAATTTCCAGGATAGTATAGTTTTTGGTACTTGGAGCATGTCAAAATTCTGCATAATAAGAGGTACCACCTTCCAAAGAGAAAATCATAATTAGAAATTTTTTTCTGGGTTTTGGAGGCATCATTTTTTTTTTTCTGTTCTTGTTATTGTTACTTTGGGGTTTTTTTGCTTTTGTTGGCTTTAATTTTTTAAAACATATATGTCCTCAGACATATATATGTCTACATTTATAGGCAGTAATATTTTGTGTGTTTTAATTCCTGTTTGCTCTTTTAGTGAATACAATAATTTATTTAATACACAGCTGGTGTCAGATTTCCATACAGGAATGAGCTTCATTCATATAGTAACAAAAGATGTATGACAATGTAGGGGTTTTTTCCTGAGAAAAAAACTCACTTTTCCATCAAAGACTGGTAATACAGTTTCACTGTGGTTTAGACAGCTATTCAGGCTTTATATCCATGCTGTTATGTGTTTAATTTATGTGGGTTCCCATATTTATATGTGTGAAGACAAGGTACAAAAGTTATAAAATGATTGTTATAATTTAAATTACAAGGATACTCCACTACTAAGTTGGTTTTCTAATCCTATTTTCTTAATATAAAACATGTCTATTAACAAAAAAAAGAAAGAAAGAAAGAAAGAAAGAAAATTAACTCATGTTTCCTCACCTTGTGTGATCTCCTCAGGCAAAGGTGCTTAAACATTGAAACACAAAGCGTTAGCTCCTGTAAATAATATAAGCTAACTGTGAGAGAAGCTAAGGACTTCTAAATGTGATGATATTTTGTACGATTATTGCCGATGGAAAAAATGGTTGGGAGGTGAATTTTGCCTGACAGTCTTAACAACAATTATTTTAGAAATAAACTATCTGTTTGAATTATCTGTATCTTTGGACTGTCTGTATTTTTTGGAGAGAAAGTGATTGTCCATATAGTGCGGTATAGACAGAGATTAATGGTATTCCTATTTTTATAGTAGTACTCTGCAACTTTAGATTTATTCTTTGAATACTTCCTGGTGATTTTTAGATAAATCAGAGAGCTAAGTCTGGAAATATTTCCAGATTACTTTGCTGAGGTATGTGCCATCGTTCTGGATTTCATTTTTTCACTTGTAGAGAGGGTTTGGATTTTTTTTTTAGTGAAATTGAAATTAATATTGTGTATTATTGAAAGATTAACCTAAAAAATTACTACCAGTTCACCAGGAGGAGTAAAAGATAATTGCCAAAGGAATGCTTTCATCATGAAATTTCTTTGGAAATTTATCTCAAGGTCATCTTTTTTTGCCTAACTTTACCCACACTTACAAGCTGGTAGATGTGTATTTTATTCTAGAAAGTATGAAAAATGATCCCTGCATGAAAACTACAATCTAGTATTAGTCAGATCCATTAATAAGAAGGTTAAAAATAATCTAGAAGAGTTTTCTGCCATATTGTGTAGACGAATGTGCTCATGTGGAGACTCTAAGTTTCAGATCAAGGAAAAGACAAGAATGGTCAAAGAGTAGAACCTCCATTTTAAATTGCATTAAACTGTAAAATTTTCAACTCCTGGTGAAATGACCAATGAAACTAGATGGGGGAAAAGTCTTTAGTCAATACTTCTGTTTGTTCTTTGAAGATCTCTTCTCATTTAGTGTTCCTTTCTCTTCCTTTTTTTTTTCTTTTTGCATGTGTCCTCGACTTGAAAATTTCAGATCAGAATATAAGAAATCATTTGACTGAAACTTTATCTATATTCTGATTTAGATTATATAGTAAAACAAATCTGTTAACTGCATCCATTTTTAATCATGGATTTTTTCCACTGTATCTTATACTTCAATGGTTTTTTGCTAGTTATCTTATTTGTAAACATTATGCAATGATGTGCCTGATGTTGTGTGGTGAGAATTATGGACTATTACTATTTTACTTTAGGATACATCTGCTTTGTTGCACCAAATTCTTATATTAGACACATAATTTTACAGCACCCTTTTTTGCAGAGAACTGTCTTAAAATGCTAAAAGGATTCTGCTAGGAAAAGACTGAGATCCTAATCCTGAGTTTTTCTGCTGACCCTGATGTGTCCATATCAATGATTTTGGACCTGAGCAGAGAAAAAATCTTTTTCAGTATAAATGTTTCTCCTTCTTTTTCCTCTTCTGTTTATCAGTTTCAGTTTCCACACTTGTTTGCTTCTTCCTACATTGTTCCAACAGATACTTATGTGGGACTGTGATGTAAACCAGACAGCTGACACGATTGGAGTAAAAACCCGTAATGCGGTTCCTTTTTCCAGCCCTTCTTACATTTATGTATTGCTGCTACCAATGAAGTCTTGCCCTGAAAAAAGCAGTTTTGTTTCCGTTCAGAAGGCTGCCTCCATTTCAGAGGAGCTCCTTAAACTGCTTTCTCTGACTGAAATTTATCCTGAAACTACACCCTGAGTAACTGTTCACTTCTGACAATAGTGTCCTGCAAAGAAAAGTAATCATGAACTTGATTATCCACAATTGCACCCGATGTAGTCATTTTTCTTGCAAAGTAGTTGTAAAAAGCTATACTTATGGTCTGGCAGCATTTGACACCTCTGTTTTCTCAGCAGTAAATGGTGGTACAATGTGTAGCTGTAATAGAGAATCAAGTGTATTGTGTTACCGTGTGCTACTCAAGCCACAATACTCAGGTTGCATTGTGTTCCCTTCTCCTGAAAAGGAACACATAATTTGAGATTTACAGTACCAAATTATATCACTTTGAGACTCTGATTGCCACATGTAGAGAGCTATTATTTGTATGGCACAACAAGCAATCAACTACTGAACAGCATCATGTGTACTGATGACACAACTAACACTGAAGTACATTCTAGTACTGGGAGTGTGGGGGAAATATACCAGGACCATATTGCTCTTTCTGAAATAATCTCTAATTATACCTTTTTCTTCATTTAAAGTATTAACTTCCAGACCTGGTCTCATCTACTCAATTCCTCCCATAATTAAATTAATTTTTATAGAAAAGAGTTAATGATACATTTAGAATATCAGCTGAATATTAATTCAGCTATGGTAGTTCAGCGTTAAGGAATGGGCAGCTTAAGAGTGAAGAAGCCATTATGAAATATTACCTGTCAGATGCAATTCTGTGGATGTTTACTGAGCAGTACTTGACCTAAGTTACAGCTGAGTATGCAAGATGGATTTCCAGCTTTTTACAAGGTCTCCCTGTAGCATAAAAAATAAATGTTCAGGCTCATACCTGGGAGAAGAAAAAAAAAAGGCAGTAGAAAACCATTATTTAGAATTCTCTGCTCTCTTTGTTGCCCTTATATATTCACAGATCCCATTTCATTACTGTGATTTCAGTCCCTTCTTTGAAAAGCTTTTGCTTTTGAGTAACATACTTGTAAAGCATGTGACATGACATGATATTCTTGTGTATGATATATTAATAGAGCAAACCTTAAGAAATGCAGATATTGGTACCATTTTAGTTTGACTATATTGACTGTATTTACATTTGTGTTTTCCAGCTATAGAATAGTTGAGTATTTTTGATCTTCTGATAGATGACCTTCAGGTTTTGTTAATTTTCGAGTCAAACACTAATCTCATTACTGGCAATGATTTGACATTCTACAGTGCTTGAACAGAAGTAACTGAGAGAAAAAGTTGGTCTCATATAAATAGAAAAGAGGATTATCTCAATTGTAATTTTACAGTTGAAGACTGGAATGTGGTTGTAGAAGGGGGCATTTTTAGCTGCAGTTGTATCCCACCTTATGCGGAGAGCGAAGAAAATAACAGTCATCAAATCAGAGCTTTTCTCAATTATTTTCTTACTGTTTATTTCCAAACCATACTGATTTTTTCATGTTTACACCTTTTTTTGAGCTTAAATAATTTGAGTAACCCACAGTTGATACTTTCACCATCTAGAATTCTTTTACTATCTCTTACTCCTTTCAGGAACAGTTTCTAATAACCCTGACTAACAATGTCTTAGAAGTATGTTGGCCAGTGGCTATTCTGCAGTATTGTTGCCATGGAATCTTGCTGAGAGGAAAAAAACCACCCACTTAGTGTTTTTATTTTTTGTTTCAGAGTGCTTCTAATGAATAGTGATTGTAGTATCCTTCTGGTTTCTTACACACAACAGAAGTTTTTCTTAAATCATTCTTACTTTGCTAAGGATTGGAGGGAAGTGAAAGCAGTAATGGGCGTGAGCTATAACAGCAATAGTCTGTGGTCTGGCATATCATCTCTCTTTTTCTCTGGACTGCTGTGAAATCCATACATATTAGTGAGACCAGAGTAAGAAAATTAGTCACGGTATTAATTAGAAAAACAGTAATCCAAAACCCCACATGTTCTCTTTTGCCATGAAATAATAAATGTACACCCCAAAGGCCTCCATGACAAAGTATTTTTTTCCATTTTTGGTGAGAAATTCCTGATTGTCCTTGCTGCTTTTATTTTGCTTTTTTTCCTCCCTGGGAAATGGAGAGATATTTTGATATTCCTTGAAGATTTGTATTATTTAGGAGACCTGAAAAAATTAATCAGTCTAAAATAAAGCTGAAATTATGTTTAATAAAATTTATGGGCTAATAGAAGCTAAGTCACACCACTAATTGTCCTTCCATAGTAGGCAGAGCACTTAGGGTGAAGAGGCAAATGACATATGTCACTTTGCCTCTTCAGTTTTGTCCCTACCTGTTTATGTTTCTCTCCCTGTCCCAGCAGGAGTATTGAAAGTCAACATAAAGTGTCTTTTTCTTTTTTTCTTTCTCTTTTGCATTAATATTGCAGGATTTGTAGTTTTCACTTGATTCTTTGTAATGATTATAATAGATTTCATCACAGCATTTAATACTGATATCTATTGAAATGATTTTGGGAAGTGGACTGTATCAACTTATTTCGCTCAAACCTACAAAAACCTACCTAATTTCATTCATATTTCTTCCTAATTTATTCATGCCTTTTTGAAACTACTGGCAGTTTTCAAGATGATTAAATGCATAAAAATCTAGGCTGCAAAGAGTTTCTTTCAAAGAATAACCTTGAGGGATGCATAGCTGTAAAATTTCACATCATCCCGTACAGATTTGTCTCCTCAAAACAGAAAAAAAACCTGCTACCTAAGATTAAATGAGCAGGTGGTAGAGAGTTTCTGTTTTGATCGTGTTGCTTTTTTAGACAGACTAATTGTTCTGATTTATGGTTATCACCTGTATTTCATGGGTGCTTGCTTCCAGCTCTAATTAATGGATTATTTTTAACTGCTGCAACGTTAATTGTTGTTGGATTTCAAGGAGTAGAGGAAATATGGTTGTTAGTAAATAGAGGCTTTGGTTTTATGACCCTTTTTTGAGTCAGAAATGGAAATTGTAATTGTGGTTGGGTTTGGTTTTTTGGGGTTTTTTTTGGTTCCTGTTGGTTGGCTTTTGGTTGGGGGTTTTTTTTGTAAGATATAAAATTTCATAGGATCTCTGAAATAAGAATATTAGGCTATGTATGTAGTAATGATCATGATTAAAATTATGCAGAAATTTTCTTTAGTGTAAGAATATATTATTTTAAAACTTTCTCATGTAAGGTTATCTGACATTATTCAGGGCATAACAGATTTTTTACATAGTTTAATTATTTATATCTTGTCACTATATAATACAAAACCACAGTTCTATAAATCTCTTGGTAATGTTTTTTGACTAACAAATTCCTTTCAAAGATACATCAAATCTTGGTCTGAAAATTTGAAGACATGGAGAATCCATCACGTCCCTTTACTATGTCACTTCAGTGATTGTGTGAACACTGAGTGTTCAGTATTGTTACAGGAGTAACAGCAGTGCACACACAAATATGAAGTAAGATTTTTTAAAATACTAAATTACAGTAGTACTTTACAGTACATTAAATATAATGCATAAAGTAGAAGAGGTCAGAGAAGAGCTCAGAGCTCATGCAGAGGTGATAGAGAGAAGTGGATGAATATTGAAGTGATTTTTTTAATAAAGTCATCCATATTTCATACATAGTTACAAGAAAAAACAGAAAATAAATTTCAATTAAAATAGCATTTTTATAGATGAGGTTTACTTGAAACTGTTGCTAGAAATACAACTAGAAAAGTTGATAAGACTTTGTGGTTTGTTTTTAATTCAGTGTACAGGATGATATTGGTGAACTATTTGCAAAAAACACCCAAAATAACAAAACATAAAAATCCCACAAAGGCAAAACTATCTAACTGCTTCTGAAAGGTGCCTTTTTGGGTTTTTTTAATCTATTCTTTTTAGAAATATACAGTTCCTCCCAAAAATATAAATTTCTGTAACATCTTACCTTTGACCATTCATGAGTCATTCCTGTTACAAACACCCCCACTTATGAGCAGATTTTACAGTTGATATTACCAGCACATTTTCTGTGTCTTTCAGACTTTGTGTAAGTATTTTCCAATTAATTCCTCAAATTTTCTTTCTGATTTGCAGCTTCTATAGGTAGACAGGTTTACTGCATTAACTGACAGGCAGTTTTTAACACTTTACATTGGCACTAAATCCCAACATGCATATTTTGTGCCCTGGTCTCCAGTCAGACAGCTGTGGCCTGGGTGGGAGCCTTCAATGCAAAAAGGGCATGCTATTGCAACATGCTAAGTGCATTCCCCTGGAAAGCATAAAATCAGCAGGAACATTGCAGTGACAAAATCATTACTACATTCCAGCCTTCACAAGGAAAAAACTGTCCATCTGGTGAAAAGGACATGGTTTTATACTGTGCTAGAGCTTATCTTAACACAGAGTTGATCTGCCTTGATCAGATAGATGGAACTTTTATAAGAATATCATCAGCAGGCTGCAATAACACTTTACTATTGTTAAAGAAAATTATTCTGTGGACTAGGGCTATAAAGCTGCAACAAAAATGTAGTGATTAATTTTGAAATATTACTTTGTGAAATATAGTTTTAAACAGGGTGTATTTTAGAGCTACCAAAACAGAACATATTTCAACAATTTAGTTACCTGTAGATTTGCCCACAGAACAAGTTAAGCATTTTAGAAAAAAACCCTGCAATCTTTCAACATTTAAAAATCATAAATATTCTAGCTTTTCATTGGCACAACAGAGACAACTTTAGCTTGTCCAGCTTTGGTTAAGTCAAGCTCCTGCTCACTTGATTCATGTGCTGCATTAGTAAGCTTGGCCTTTGCTGATGGGAAGGAGAGGAAAACAGGTTTATTGAGGTCTATTATGCTCCCATTAACCTACAAAGCAGAGACACTTTCTGTCATTTTAAGTGTTCATATATTGAATTCAGGAACATTAAAGTTGATCACCTCTGCCCTTACTAACATATGTCATTATAATCAAAGGAAATGTCTAAAAAGCTGGAGTACTCCATCTGTAACTTGCAGATCAGGCTTGGCTTGTATTCATAAGGGCAGAGTGCCCTTATGGATATGAATATTAATATTAATGCTTTAAAATTGTAATCTTTGTGAATAGTTACTGTGCCCCTTTATCCCCTTGTTTCCTTTTTGAACTTCAACATTTGTTTGATATTTCCTAATTACATCCTTTCTGTCACGAAACAGACATGAACATGGCCCTCTGGTCAAGGCTGCATTCAGGTTCTGCAACCTACAACACTGGCAAGAAAAAGAAGTTGTGGCCTCAAATTAATTAGAGTGTGCCTCATAAAAACAAATCAAAATGATGCATAAAGAGAGTCACTAAAAAAAATGTGGGAGTCCTGAAAGTTATTTTAATTTATCTGAATCTTTTTGGTTTCAATAGTTATTTCTATTTCCTTTCAATCTCTGTGTTCCAAGAACATATGTGAACATATAGAATCGGTTAGCAAATGGAGAAAACAAGGTTTATGTTTGTGAATACAGCTGTGTCTGAAAACTGGATGTAGGAAATTATTTTGACTTTATTTTTCTTTTCCCAGTTGTGTTCTTTTCCATGACCAGGGTTTGGGGGTTTTTTGTTTGTTTGTTTTTTTAAAATCTAGTGTATAAGTTCCAGAAACAACAATCACATGCAATTTGCAATTTCCTTAGACTGTTGGTTACTTTCCTTTTTTGTGCAAAAGATGGAATTATATGCCAAATTACACTGATCATGTCAACATATTAGTACTGGACCTCATGTTTACCCATCCATTCCTTTTTGGAACTCAATAACCCTAGAACCATCATGATATTAAAATGTACACTGTGAGGAATTTAAATTATAAATTAGAGAAATTAGCATTAAAAAGCCAATTCCAGTATGATTTGTTTTCCATCTGAATCATGAGTGCCTTATCCCTCAAATTCTGAACCTTCACAGCACTGCTGCATAAGAGAGGACTACCTTTGAAAAATTCACAATGTGGATTTTGCAGAGTTGCTGAAATTGGGGTGTTTTTAGAGCAGAGCACATTTTTTTCTGCCTGAAACCTATATAAAATTCTAACAAGAGCACTGAAAAAGGGATCAGATTGAAACATGTATGAATTTTAATTTAAACTCTATATTGGAGCCATATATGTATAAGTACAGAGTTCATACAGATGAGGAGACCAGGGCCCAGCATTCAGGATAAAAGTGGAAAAAAAGCTGTCCAAGACAGCAATGCACCCTCGTGGCCAAGTAGTTATTCTGAGAAGCTCTAGGAAGAGCATTCCCAGCATTCCTAGTATTCCCAATGGTATCCTGCAGTGCCTCAGGAAGAGCACTGACAACAGTTCTAGGGAGGTGATCCTGTCCCTCTTCTCAGCCCTGATGAGGACACATCTGAAGTGCTGTGCCCAGTTCTGGGCTCCTCAGGACAAAAGAGACACCAAGCTCCTGTAACAGGTCCAGAGCAGGGAAGCAATGACTAAGGGACTGGAGCATCTCTCTTCTGATAAAAAATATTCAGAGAGCTGGGCCTGTTAGGCTTGAGAAGAGACCATGGAGAGAAGACCTCATCAATAATAAATATCTGAAGGGGGGGTATCAAGAGGATGTCTCTTCTCCTTGGTGCCAAGCAAGAGGACAAGAGGAAAGGGGCAGAAACTGATGCACAGAAAGTTCCACCTGAACATGAGGAAGAATTTTACTGTGCAGGTAACTGTGCACTGGAACAGATTGCTCGGAGAGGCTGTGGAGTGTCCCTCACTCCACAGATATTAAAGAACTGTCTGGCCACATTACTGTGCAATATGCTCTAGGGTGACACTACTTGGCAGGAAAGTTGGACCAGATTACTGGCTCTGACACCTTCCAACCTTACCCTTTCTGTGTTTCCACGACTCTGTGTTAAGGCTGAAGATTTTATTATCTTTTCTTAATTAACAGAATTTAAGAACAAACCTATTAGCTAAATAGAGCTAAAAGTTTTAAAAGTCATGGGAATCACAGTGCAGGAATTTCTTGTGTCTTGTTACATTATTTTTATTCTGCAACTGGTGAAAAAAGCTCAGTTGCTGTGCCAGCAGTTGGCTTAAGATAAGATTTGCATTAAAATGCATGCTAGGTTCACATTATAGCACCACTTTGCTGTTACGCAGGTGCTATTGAAGAAGGTTCTCTACAAATTACAAATTCAGCAGTTTAATGAGTCTGTCAAGCTTGTCAATTGTCAAGAAGAGAAAATGGATAATCATCAGAAAGAAAGTTCAAGGTGATGTCTTTGCTAAGGTGTAGAATGCTAATATCAAATAAGTGTGGATATGAACAACCTCTGCGTGAAAATTATAAGTCTTTTTCTCAGTATCTCTGTGCCTTATAGTACAGCTAATGCCGCCCATTGGCTTCACTCTGCTGACTGTTGTGTGCCAATTATTTCAGCATTGAAGCCCATACAGCTGAAAAAATACAGCCCTCTTGTGAACACCTAGATAATTAACTGTTATGCTAACTGTTAAACTTGACATGTATCTTCCTTTTATCAAGGTTACTTTCTTTCACCCAAGGATAACACGGAAATGATTAGTTTCCTTAAAGATGCTAAAGACCTGAAAGGAGGGAAAAGCACACACTCACTACCTTGTAAGGCATTCTCCTCTCATAGAAGGATTAAAAAACCTCTCAAAGAGAGTCTCTTTCTTTCCTGGGTAACCTATGTTACAGGATATGTGATAACCCAAATTCTTTCTTCTGGAGTTGCAATTCAAAGTAGCAGGCATTTTTCAGTTTATTGTTTTTTTTGTTTGCAATCTAGAGATATCTACAATATTCAAACATTGTGAAACAAAGACATCAGAGAAAAGAAAAAATAAAAAATTCCCTGTTTAAGTTTATCCATCATGAGATAAATAATTTGATCTTCTCAGTTGTTTAACTCTTTTACTTTTTAGCTATAAAAAATACTATTTTATCAGCTATGCTGCATGAAAGCTTGTATACTCAACAAGGAAATGTTAAGCAGATTACTACTGACATAAAAAAAGAAAAAGAGAATTCAGCTGATCAACTTTATTCTTTTTTTTCCATGCGAATTTTGATATAAAATTGTTTTTTAACACTTTTGCCAGATTACTGTAATTTTGATAAATATTAATTGTTTCTAAGTATATATCTATGTTTACATGTACATGTGTACACATACATTTGGCCAGCGTGCAGAATGCAAATTCATCTCATGAATCACTAGAAGCCAAGTTCAGATTTCAGATACACTGTTTTGAAATTACAAAATATTTTTGACGAAGGTTAGAAAAGGCAGTTGGGCTCTGAAGTTTTCCAAATATACAAATGAGAAGTTACAGATGCAGGTATTGCCTACTTACTCATGGTCAGGTCACATCATAATTTTGTTTATTTTATTATAATTACTTGTTAGTAATTACATAAGGTTACAGTTTTTAATTACCATAGCAATGAATACACTTTATTTACAGACTACGATTTCTTGAGTAATGTATAAATCTCTTTCAGCAGAGATAAAGAGGTCTGGTTCTTGATCATAATGATAGGAATCTTGGTCTTGCTTTGCTGATAAGAAATAGTATTTCTTGTAGATATCTTCATCTAAGGGTATGTTCTTTCAACTTGAAGATTACTGATTTTATTATAATTTAACTCAAGTAAGCTTCTAGTGACTAAATGCCCATGGCAGTACTAGACCTGAATGTAAGGAAATAAATCTCAAAGATGTATTGGAACCATGGCCTAAAATTGTCTTGATGAAATCTGACTCCTTTCCAAGCTGAAATTTGCAAATATTATTTAAGGCATTATGAAAATCAGGAAGTGGAAATAGATTGAGCTGTTTCAATTCTGTACGAAAAGGCATAATGAGAAAAGCTCTCATATGTAATACAGCACAGATTAACACAGAGCAACATTTTAATTCTCTTTTCCAGTACACTGCTCCACTAAAAAAATTGTATTGCTATGATCAAGTGTTAATTTCCAATCAAAACAACAAAAATCTAAAAAGTTTTTAAACTGTGACTCTCTAAGTTACATTTTCCACAAGAAACAAAATGCCTAGTAAATTTTGAAAGACACCCAAATTACAGCTCCAGGATTTCCAGTAAAATGCCTAGAGTAAAAGCACAGATTCATCAGAATCATTCACTTCAAGAGACGGATATTATAAGTAATAAAGACCTAGGGGAATGAAGAACAACTCTCATGGAGGTCTACAATTTCTAAATATTGCTTAATATGGTATCATCCTTGAAGAGATAAGACACTAAAAAGAGTTATAATTTACATGTACAAATATAAATCTAGCTTATCAGACTTTATGGTATTAGGCTATTAAATTTATTATTATTTTTATTCAAAAATATTTTATATTAAGGAGTTAAAAATGTTTACTAATACATGAAAATGAACAGATTGATTTTATTTCTAGAGACTTGTTGAAATTACATAAATATTTTCTTACTGAGCCTGAATTTGTTATAATGACCTTGCCCTTAGGGGACGTTGAATGATAATGAATAAAATTACATATTTGAGCTTTTGAAGGTCCATGGCTTTTATCACTTAACACCACTGAAAACACTGGAACAGATATTTAGTGATGCTTGTGAAAGGAGAGGTTAAAAAAAATCTCAGTGTAGAATATGTTATAGTCTGATCTATTTAATTTTGTTTGTCATTGAATGTATCTTTCCAAAATTTAACTAGAAAAATAGTTATGATGAAAGATCAACCATGGTCATATAGTTGAAGATTGCTTCTAGTATAAAAAAAAAAAATCCCTGTCTTTAAATGAGACAAGAATCTGCTATTTCCCAATATTTTACTAGATTTTCCATGTTTTAACTCTTTCCAAAGACTGAGTAGTTTTGGAAGTGTTCAGATTAAAAGGAAATGTTTTTCCTTTCACAACAATTAATGCCAGGTTCAAGTTAACAACAAATACAACTTGAAGTTAACAAGTTGTATTTCAGAAGAGACCTTGTGACTGTGTGATTCCGTACACTATATTAAAGAAAGTCAACATCTACATTAGTCATCTCATCTCTTTTGTTTTATTGACTGCCTAGGTGACTACTCCTTTCAGCTGTAGTAGATGTTATGCTGGGAGAATGTCAGTTTGTAAAGGAACTAATATTTTTTGGGGACTTCTGAACCATGATAAATAAATTAACTGAAAGTTACTAGCTTACATTTTCAAAAAAACTTATGGAATACATGTGACTGAATGAATTCTGGGGCAAAGAATAATTGTAATTTTCATTCGTAAAATAACAGTGATAAATATAGGTGACAGAAAAAAAAAAATCCCAATGTGCCATTTACAGCAATGAAGACACAGTGGAAAAGGGAGAGGAAAATCTGGATTTTCTTATCAAAGCAATGTCTTGAAACACAGGTCATGGCCTGTCAGGGTTTAGGAATGGTATTTCCAATTTAGTATCCTCACCAAAACAACCACACACATATTTGCTCCGCCTCCCCCTCCTCCAGTCGGAGGCACAAATGGTGAAGATCACAGGTTAATATAAGAACAGTTTACTGGAAACAACGAGATAAGAAAAGGAACAGTAGCAACAACAATATTAATAGAAAAAGGTATACAAGAGAGGGTGATCTATATGCAAAAATGCTCACCGTGGATCCTGCAGCAATAAACAATTCTGGATGGCTTCCCCATCATATTCTCCTGACCAGCAGAACCCCTTCTTCCCAGAAGAGAGTCCTTTCATCCCAAACTCTTAGTGACCCCAATATAAGCTATTAAGCTATTAGGGAGCACCAAAAGGGGTGAAGGGACTTGAGGGAAAGACTTACAAGGAGCAGCTGAGGTCACTTGTTCTGTTCAGCCTGGAAAAGAGGAGACTGAGGGGAGATCTTATTGCAGTTAAAACTTCCTCACAAGGGGAAGAGGAGGGGCAGGCATTGATCTCTCCTCTGTGGTGACAGTGACAGGATCCAAGGGAACGGCCTGAAACTGTGTCAAGGATGGTTTAGGTTGGATATTAGAAAAAGGTTCTTCCCCTAAAGGGTGGTTGGGCACTGGCACAGCCTCCCCAGGGATGTGGTCACAGCACCAGCCTGATGGAGTTTGAGAAGCATTTGGACAATGCTCTCAGGCACATGGTGTGACTCTTGGGAATGGTCCTGTGCAGGGCCAGGAGCTGGACTTGATAATCCTTGTGGATCTCTTCCAGCTCAGCATATTCTCTGATTCTGTGAACACACATACATAAAATATCTATTAAAGAACAAACTGTCAGTAATAATTTATATTATTTTCCAAGTGCTACATATTTACACGTTACACAGGTTCTCCCTGGTTCCCAAGCAACTGGATGGAGGAAGAATGAAAATTTATTTCTTCTCTTAAGGTCCTGCTTGGAAATTTCCAAAAGAGTATCAGTATTTGATAAAATTATAAAAATAACTTATTGTAGCAAAAGAAACTTTTTTTCTGGCTCGCTATATATAAGAACTCTTAGAAAAAGACCAGGGAAGTAGAAGATATTTAGAAAGCCTAATTTATCAATTAAATATCATTTTAAGCCAGTTGTACCAGTAATAAACATGTAAATAATTGTATTACTTGTATATACTGAGAAAAGAAAGTTTAATAATTATTTCTTTTCTTATTTTTAATCAGTTTATGTCATGAACTGCAAGACTTTTTGAATAGGAGGTTCTGTTTTACTAATAACAGTTAATGTGTAATTTAGTGACAAGTTTGTGCCTAGTGACAGTAAAATAAATTGCCTACATTTTGGTTTAAGTGTTCAGTGATGCTTAAACTGACAGAGATTATAGTTTAGATGCATGTTACAAACTTTTTTTGTTTGAAAAAATGTAAAAGGCATCCTCCTACAGCATATAATTTTCTCCTGAAATGTACATTCAGACCCACAGGAGTTCATTGCAGCATGTTGTATGTATAATACCTTGGTTGTTCAGACCTAGCACAGTTCTACTAATATATGACAAATACCATGAAGGAAAGTCCACTTTGACTTTTCTTATTAATTCTGCAAATAGGCATTGAATTCCAGTTTAGTGCAAATGGTATCATGACAGATTGACAACAATTTAGAGATAGGTGTCCAGCGATAAACTATGAAACATGAGATTACAACTTTGCCACTAAACCTTAAGTTTGAATGAAATCAGGACCAAAACAAAAATAAGTACCAGATTTTGTAGTACAGACATAAGTGAGTAAATCTCCTTTAAAATTTGAAATGAGAAGCTTGAGATCATTTAGTCAGAGGTTTCTGCTGTGTAACGTGGATCACTCAGTTCTGTACTCCTATGAAATAAAAATCCTCTTTGTCCCAGAGGGTAGGCAATTTTCTGGTGCAGGTGGCAGGAGATGTTGACAAGAAAGGCAGCAATAAATTCAAGGAGTTAGTGAAAGGAGTACAGCTCTCACTGTGAGCTGTTGCCATGAGTAAGACATCCTGATTCTTCATGCTGGCCAATTTTCTATTTTAAATAAGACACAAAGAGAAGAAGGAAAAAAAAGATGGTTTCAGAATTTGGTAAGAAGAAGCTGGAGAACAGGAAGACTGTACTACGTATATCTAATTATAACTGAGAAAAATATGCAAAAAGAAAAAAAAAGTTACTGCCTTTAAAATTTACATTTTGAAGAAAAGATTACTACATTTGAACACAAAAACGTAGTTCTAAATAGTAATTCTGGAAATACTTTTCATCCTTAGAAGTAGCAACTCCAAGCCTAATATTGGGAAATACTGTAAAGGTAGTCTGTAAAAAGATTTTTCTCTGTCTGTCAACACATCTACACAAGAAGATAGAAAATTTTAAAATCAAAATCAACATATGAATTGTATATGAATTACTAATTAACCATGATAATTCTGGACCTCAATCTCTGTTAATTTGCATGATGACCCTTAAACAGTGTATTCTATTATTTTTCTTAAAATACTTGACCAAGATGATGATGCAGATTATAACACAATTTTAAAGAAGCCCATTGGTCTATGAATTGGGTAGAATGCTAACAGTACATAGCAAAGCATGTCTTTTCCCATTCCCTGTTCACTTCTATATGTTGATGGCATTATTATTACAAAGGCTCTTAACATTATGATCACTGGTCCTCTGAAAAAGCACATCTTTCTCCATGTCTTTGATAAGTAATACTTCAGAGAGGCTGTTGATGTGCTCACTAGATTAAAATCCTTCCAGAGCTAAAAAGATACTTTTTTTATCTTTCATATTTGTTAAACAGTGTATAAACAGTATAAACAGTGAAAGAATTTTAAGAAATTTAAAGAAAGAAATTTAAAATAAACTATTTAACAACATTCAAGATCAAGAATATTTTGCAAATGTGTGAAATATGATTTGTGCAGCACTTCTGAACTAAGTCAGATCTGGTCAGAAGAGGGAGTTAAAGACTTTTGTCCATTGTGGTCCTTTGGCTCTAGTCATTGCAAAATTATGAATCCAACATAAGATAACCTATGACTACTATACCTCTTTGAAAATATTTTTATTATAGAAAGACAACTGAAGCACTAATATTGAAAAAACATCAATATACAAAATATATACTGAATAAGATTAAAAAAAAAGAAAAAATATTTCTAACTTCACTGCATCAAATTTCTGTCTTAAAAAAATGAGATATCTATTAGGAGAAATACTAGCTCCTAGACTTGTGTATGTGTTAAGTTACTACTTAAAAAGTCACTTGATGGACAGAGGAAGGTTTTATACTAGAATAGCCATTGTATTTTCCCCTAAAATTATATCTCTTTGAGAAAGTGGTAGATCAGGAAGTTGATTACATCTGGATTAAATGCTAACTATGGAATGAAAAGCATGGCCAATATATTTTCTATACCTAATTAATCTCTTTCTGAAATTAGAGTTATAGGTTACACAAAAGTATGGGGATTTTAAGAGAAAAATTTGTGGTTTATATTAATCTTGTATGTACTTTTTAAATTATTCTGGCTTTTTAAAAGTATTTATTGGATCATTTTTAATGTAGTGTGGCACGAAAATAACACTTTCTGTTTGAAGTCTAATTGAAGTCTACAAGGCAGTGGTAATTTCAGGCATATTTCTGTAGTTAGACCATAGTGTTAACAGCATCTATGTAGAGCTCCCTATTGTATTATATACACAGTTCTGCATAAGCTTGTGAACTACAGATATTTGTAAAGAAAATAAGGTATAACTTGCCCTGCTTTGAGGGAAGATAAAATAGAGGAGTTTTATTTCTTTAAAATACACCATCTTTGCACTAAAGAAATGGAAGTACTTTAAAATCCTTATTTTTAAAAAATAGAATTAGAAAACAGAGTATAAAAGCAAAATAACTTCATGAGAAATGAGTTTTTAAAACCAAGCTATAGATGGGTGCCCTATGCATGATCAAGGGTGAGTCAAAACAAAGTGGAATCTCAGTTGAGCAAGACAGGCAGTGCAAATACAACATTCTCAGAGTGAATTTTACAGCTGCTATGGGAGCAAGTAGTTTCTCTTTGATGAAAGCTTGAATGTAAGAAAGAGAACCTAGTGAAAAATATAATATTCTAGGATCTGTCATAAAAATTCCATATCTGCACCCGACACACTACACAAAATTTGGTTTATGTTTCACTACGTCTAACAGCAGATTCTTTTATTGTCGTGTGTTTAAAGATGTATACATGCATAAGAGTAAATTAACCTCGCCATTTCAAATTCTACAAGTGAACATTATTAGAAGTTACACAAGAGATTTTGCTCATTGTGAAAAAATTTGCACATTTTAATTACAATACATTGGTATTTAAAGGTGAAAACATATTTTGTGTATTTCCTTTCTTGCATATTAAGTTATGCTGATTTATAGGGGGACAGGGTTTTTAATCAGAAAGATCACTGAACAACATATCCAAATTATAATAAAGTGGAATACTTATTTTCATAAAAAAGAGGAAATTGTTTCAGTAGAACATGTTAGTTTCATATTACTTGCTCAAATTCAGGAATTAAAGAAAAAAAAAAAAGGACTTCAGTTTTCAACAATGAAAGTTGTATTTTTATTGTAAATATATAATAGCACAAAGTTAAATCCACAAGATAACAGTATATTTAGTCTTAAAACCCGTAAGATTTAAAAACCCATATCTGATCCTGGGGTACTTGAATAAGACACTTCTTAATAGGGGGAAAAAATACATGTAAATGGGCAAATATTAAAGTTTTAGCTGAATAAATATTATCAGGTAATAAGTGACTATTTTTTAAGATATGACTTATTAAAATATTTTTGAAATCCCACAGAATTTCCTGATAAAATCAGAAAACTTTATCAAAACACTTCAGAAGCCCTGTTCCTAAAAAAAATCAAGAAAGAGAAGTCTAGGGGAAAGTTATCATATTCTATGAAATTTAAAAACTAAAAACCAATTTATTTTGGATGGAGTGAAAACAAATTAATTCAGTTTATCTACACTTACTATCCCTGCACATCATTAGATACTTCTTGGAATCAGTGCAGGGCTCTGTCATGCTCCTTGTGTATAAGTAAGTGACAATTAACTATGCTAATTTTCTATGTTTTCTTGTTATTGCTCAGTGAATGCTTACCAAATATTTATTAATCATCATAAAGCAAGCACTGTCTCAAAATGCCATGACTGTTGGACTTGTGCAACACAGAACCAGAAGGTGGAAAGTGCATTTTAGAGAATTTACCATTACAAAAAGAACAACATATGGATAAAGATATGCTGGAAAACTCAAGGAAGCAGTGAGGCAATAGTGGTCACCATGACAGATGGTAGTACAGACCTTCAAAAGCATAAGCATTTCTATGAGTGGTTTTAGTCTACTTCTCTAATTTTTAGTTAGAAAAGTAGAGTTTTAATGATGAATTTAAATGCAGACAAAGGAATAGCTTTGAAGATATTTACAAAGAAATCCCCAAGGTGAATGACTACATACACATTGATGTTTTTTTGAAAATTTAATAATGTGATGAAGAAGAATTAATATTATGAGCTACTGAAAGGCAGAAAAAAATCCTCTTGATACTACACAGAGATAATCAAAAGTTAGGAATTTTGATAATGAAGGCAAGTTGTTAATTTTTGATATGATAAAAACAAGGAGGAGACTTTGGAAACTTTCAAGATAAAGGGTAATACAGAACATGAGATTATGAGAACCTGGATCAAAGCACTTGTGTATAAATTGAAAGGAGAACCTATAGGTTAAAACCCAGACAGGATTTGAGTATGTAAAGCAGAGAAGGATCAATAGGCATAATACTGGTATTCACAATGCCTGAGAACATGAGGCAACTGCAAGGCTCAAATACAGCAAGAAATCAAGATGTGTCTGTTAACCATACATTAGCTAGTTGAACATTACATTTGGTTAACATGATGTGACAATTATTTTATATAGGCTAGACCATTTCATTTGGGCCTGATTAGAGTGGTCTGAAATATAGAAGTAAAATTATGCTTTTTGCCTAAAACAGTAACTGAATTTTGGGTAAGATTATCTAGATTAGAATTCAGTTGGGGAAAAAAGAGCTTAACCAGGCTTGGAAAGCATTTTGAGACTGCACTGAATAGAAAGACTGAGAAAAAATCTCAGAGGAAAAGAAATTTTTAAAAAAAATTTTTAAAAATGAAAATTCATTGAGAAAATAGTCACGGAAGAAAAGGAAAAAAAGAATTTGCCTGACTATTCTGATGGTATTAGACAAAGAAGGCAAGGGTGTCATCATGTCTCTCAGATTTGGATACAGAACTGTTTAAAGAGACTATGAGAGATCCTTTGAGGGATTCACGTTTTCAGAGACTAGAGAAAAAAGGAAACAAAAGAGATGGCAGGTGGAAAATTAAATGGGGTTAAAGGAAAGACAATTTTTAGTCTGAAGATACTAGCTATGTCCAAGGAAACAGCAAAAAGAAATGGAGGAAAATTAGGATGAGAGAAGGAGAAGGAGAAGGAGAAGGAGAAGGAGAAGGAGAAGGAGAAGGAGAAGGAGAAGGAGAAGGAGAAGGAGGAGAAAGAAAAGATTTATGGAAAAATAAATCACACTGAGGGAAGGACAATATAGTTCCAGATTTTTTCATTTGTTTTCTTGAAAAAAGTTAAGCAGACATTTTGTGAAGAAAAAATGGAGGTAAAAGGAGAAAGAGCAGAAGATGGAAAAGGCATGGCTGACATTCATTTAGAAAACTGGAATTGTTTAGGAAGACACATGACAAGTCAAAAACAGAAAATAAACCAAAATGTCCTCTTCCACTTGACCAGTTTGCAGTATCTGAAAGGAGGAAGAGAACGGAACAGGTCAGCCTTTTGGGCTGAAGACAGAAAGAACCTTGATTGGAAGAAAGCGTAACAAAAATGAAATAAAGAATAATTAATAAACAAACAAACAACAAAAAAGTTAAGGGGTAACAAAATTTTAAGTTGTAGAAGAGTTTAAAAGAAAGGACAAGAACAGGGGATGTAATACTTCTGACTTTGAAACCACAGAACAGTCATACAACTGCATTCTTGCTTGTACTGATCGTGAAAGGAAGAAATGGGAAGATTACCCCAAGTTTTTTATTGGCAAAAATGCATGCAGAATTGAATTTCTTTTGTTTTAGTTCTTATGGAAGGAAGTATATGAAACATTTTACCAGGGCATCTGGAAGAATTTGAGAGAAAATTATCAGCAGGACTTGTGTGGTAACCCCCTCTGTAACTCAGGAGCTTTCTGGGGGAGCTGAAAGGTGTATAATCCAGAGAAAAATATAAACTTTAAACTCATTCAGCCAGGATTGGAGTCTTTGAAAGTACTTGAGCCATTTTCTGAATGAATATTTTTTGTTTCCTGAAGAATTGCATTTTCCTTAATCAAGACTTCATAAAGAAATGTTTCTTTCTGCTCCTTTCCCCTATTTAGATAATTTACACCATTAGCTAGTGCGATAAGAAAAACTACACTAAACGTAGATAGCATCTTTTACGTGAGTGCTTGAGGTCATCATCTCAATGACTGAACCATTACCACTCTCTAATTGCATGTTTTTATTCTTCATAAATTTAGCAGCAGCATAGCATCTAGATGTAGCTCTCAACCCTTCTTTCAGTCAGATACAAAACAGTTTCAAATACATTTTTTATCATAACCCGTTTATCCTTTCGTAATTTTACATGGGAGAAAATGAATAATCATCAGTAATAAGCATCCTACTTCACTGTAAGCTTGGGAATGCATAAATATTCTATGGCAATATGAAATCTCAACTGTGATTATTAAAGGTAACAAAGACAGATGTGTAGGATTAGTTTCTCATAAAATTTAATTGATTGTAGTTGAGATAGTAAATCAATAAGTGTTCTAATTTTATGATTTCCTTTTACATGAAGAAAATAAAGACTTACATGCAATTTGCTATATATTTTTGATAAAAGTAAGTAATTTTCAAATCTAGCCTCAATATTGATAGTGTAAGACCAAGAGCAGTTACACAATTTTGTTTGGGTGTTGACAGTGCTGTTACATGAATCATGAGGAGATACATTACCTACTGAATTATCCTGCTGATAATAAACAAATTACTTAGAAAACTATTTAGCACAAAAGGACAGATCGGAATAAATAACCCACATTGTTAATTCCAGTCTTCAGAAACCTTCCCAAACCCAGAATTTAAAGGTGAGTTACCAAACTTTGCTTCCTGCATGAATTATGAGGAAAGGTCATATCTCACACAAACAGTTGCTATTGAAAATGTTATCAAGATGATAATGATCTTCACCATTTTAATCACAAGATTTCTAGGGGAAAAAAAATACAGGTGTCAGTCCTGTAATCCTAAAGTAAATCCTAAATAGGCCCGTTCAAACACTGAATTCCAGGTTGTAGGAAGGTGCTTTTGTCCAGCTAGTTACTGTACCTTTTCAGTAGTTAGGTAATCTTCCCAAACAGCTTCTGATCATTACCTTAGCTGACCAGCCATGTGCCTAATCAGCCAATGACCATACACGTACTTATTCCTTTGTACACTGAAAGAGAGCTTTATGTCTTATGTAGATCAAACTTTCCTTGTTGCATAAAAACAGTATTCAAAGTTCCCAAACATAACACCAAGGTTTGAAATGAAAACAGAAAATTGTATTTTAAAACATTACCTTTCTGTAGCAAGAGATCTGCTCTTTGTTTTCTCATCTCATATTCTTCAAGTCCACCCAGAGAATAGCTCACACCGCCATGCCATGGAAGCATAATGCTACAGAAATCTACAAAGCTGCTGCTTTGATGTTTCAAAAGTCCTTATTGTCCATATCTCTCTCAATCTTGCTTAGAGTTATGCTTGAATCATAAATTAATTGTAATATGGATGAGATTTTAATTCATTTGCTCAATCATAAATATTTAGTGCAACTTTGGACATCTTGGGATATCTAAGATACCTTCATGGACCTGGAAGATGTGACATAAGATAAAACGTGACATGGATGTGAGCTAGCTGGTCCATGTTTAGAAATGTGAAGAGGACATTGAAAGGCAAATTGAAGAGAACTGTCTTGAATTTCTTGTCTAAATCCTGCATATTCAAACATGACATGCTCCTCTAAAGACCACTGGAAGAAATTAGGAAGATGGAACAAACTTCTGTATGGTGAATTTCTTTGTTCCCTTCAGTAATATGCATAAGAGTAATAATCCAATGCACACTTGTTGTGATTCCTTTGCCTACCCTGCTTCTGCCCAGAACACTTGATGGCTCAGACATAACCCAATTATATGAGAAATCCAATTGTAGAATAAGACTTTTACTTTGGCTTTGGTTCAAGGACAGGAGAATAATTACTGNCAGGTTGTTTGGGGTTTTTTTAATCTGTAAGGGATTTTCCCTCCCTTACAGATTCCCTCCCTTACCCCCTTTTTTAGGAGGTACTGACCCTTTGACAATGAAAAACATTTTCAGAAAGATTGTTGAGGCTTTTTACTTGCAGACATAAAAATCAAAATTTTGTGGGCACAGCTATGGGCAACCTGCTGCAGCTGGTTTTGCTTCAGCATACTTGAAGCTAGGCAACCTCCAGACATAACTGCCAACCTCACGTAATCTATCAAAGCCATTTCTATTATAGGAAATATTTCATTCAAATTGTATTTTCAGGTAGAATTTGTCAAAATTGCTTCGATATGACATTTTCTAAATTATTTTTATATATTTTTTTCTCTCTTGGTCTTTGTGAAACCAATATGAAAATGACCTAACACAGAATGCTCATGAGACATTTATGGTTAAGAATCAGAGACTGAGGCAGCAAAGGGAAGTGTGCAGCTGGTGTTTAGTGCCTGATCAAGGGTTGCCCATTGATGAAGCCTTCCTGCTCCAGCTACAGGAGGTACCACTCTCTCAGCCTCTTGTCCTGCTGGAGGACTTCAACCAGGCAACACCTGCTGGAAAAGTACCAGAGACAGCTGTAGGGCGTCCAGGAGACTCCTGCTTTTACTCTTATGCATCAAAACATCTTGAGCCAACTTATAGACAGCCCCATCCCAGGGAATAAATAACCTGGAGTCCTATGGGAAATGGGCCTGGCAATAAGTGAAGAGAAAGCCCTGAATTTTAGGAAAGTGAACTCCAAGCTGCTCAGTAGTTAGTCCAGAGAACCCTCTTGGAAACTCTCTTCAGGAGCAAGGAAGCAAGAAGAGAGCTGACAGGTCTTTACAATATTTTCCACAAAGCTCAAGAACTCTCAATCTGTACATGTAAGAAATCAGGAAAGGAATTAGACAGACTGGCATAGCTGATTTGAGACCTGCTAATCAAACTAAAGGGAAAGAAGGAAATGAAAAAACTACACAGCGAAAGCAGGGACAAGTATAGCATAGGGACATTACCCAGTTATGTAGGGATGGGGCCAGAAAGACCAAGGCATATCTGGAGGGGAACTTGGAAAGGGATGTAAGGAATAACAAGAAGCACTTCTACAGGTATATTGGCTTGGATAACAAACAAGGAGAACGCTGAGCTACTCAAGAACATTTTTGCCTTAGTCTTCACCATCAATTTTTGTTGAATCTCTTGAAGAGATTAACCTCAAGGCAGGAACTGGGGTAAGATCAGGTTTGTGACAATCTGAGGAGCTTGAATGTATGTGAGTTTACAGGACCGTAAAAAATGCACTGCGTAGCCATAGAACCATGGAAGAGTTTGAGTTCATTCACTATACCAGGTTGCTCAAAGCACCATGCAGCCTGGCCTTGTTTGCTTGTCTTGGTTTAGGCTTGGGGTTTTTTTGCTTGTAAGTGGTCACAAGCAGTGCTCCAGATGAGTTCTTGACAGTGGCTTTGCAAACCCCCATCTCTCTTCACACCTGGTACATAGTCCTGAGGGAAATGACTGAGGCAGTTGCCAAACCACTTTCCATGACATTTGTAAAGTCCTGGCAGTCATGTGAAATCCACAGTGACTGGAGAAAGGAAATCATAGTGTCTGTTTTTAAAATGTGAAGAAAGGTGGACCCTGGGAACTGCCTACCTGTCAGCCCCACCTCTCTGTCTGGGAATATCATGGAACAGATCCTCCTAGAAGCCATGCTAAGGTATATGAAAGAAAGAGAGTTGATTTGAGACAGCCAGCACAGCTACACCAAGGGCCAGTCCTACTTAATCAACCCAATGGCTTTCTATGGGGGAATGACTGCATCAGGGACAAAGGAGGAGCTAGATAGTTTCATATTGTAGTACATAGTCATTTAAGTTATCTTGACTGCCCAGAAATAACTGGACAGTGGCAGCTATAGTTGTAACTCTTGTGTCAACACAAGATTAGTATACTGTTACTGGAAAATAAACTTGACCTTTAATACAATGGATTTTGTTTGGGTTTTTTATTCTTTTTTTTTTTTTTTTTTTGAGAAAACTTGATCAAAGACAAATACCAGACTGTTGCAGAAGTAATAATAAAGTATTTGTCTCCAAAGTTTTATTCACATTCATAGATTTATCTTCAGTTCATTTCTGAACAACTTCTAAGATTTTAACTTGTTTTGAAAGAGGCCATTGAGAGATTCTGAAATGAGATAAACAGTCTTTTTAAAAATTTTTGAAATTGGTACAAGGAAGTGTTGTTACAATTATTAGCTCACCCTTTCAGTTTAGCCTCCAGTTTTCTTATTCCCAGTGTTACCTTGGTCAACTACTGGTCATCGGACCACTTTTTCTTAAGTAATAATATAATGCACAAATAGTGCGAAACACCTGCAATTGCACTTCATAGCAAAGTACTTGTAACTGATTGAGACTAGATTTTTCTGGAGCAGATTTCAGAAAAGCAATTTTATATCTCCCAGTTTTGTACAAAAGTAGCTATAGTAATTCCTTTTATGCCTATAGATTTTCCTGAAATGCAGTACAGGATACATTTTTCAAGAGAATTTTAAATGATACCCATGATAAACTTGTATCAGTTTATCTTATGCCCAAAGAAAAACTCTTTGATGAGAAGAAAATTGCAGAATTGTTCATGGAGAGAAATTAAACGTGAATTTTGGCTTTTTATTTGCAAAGTGACAGCCTGGATGTTTTTTTTACGAAACAGATTAATCAACTGGCAAAACTGCTATGTTTTATGCAATCTAAGGGCCTGGATTTTTGAAAGATGGAGAGGAATATCCCTATACTGTAAGTTTTGTTAAAAAGAGTATGTAAATACCAGATTCTGAAATAGTTATACAAAAATACTAACTTTTCTCTCTTTATTGGAAATTGAGGCTCACATTCAGCCTTTATATTTAAATCACAATAGTAGTCATCCGAGGGTACCTTCTTTTTGCATAAAAAATCTTTGACATAAAAATTGCCTCATCTTTTTTAAAACCTTTAAATTTTTTTGTCCCTTTGATATTTTCTGGAATGAATTTTGAAATGGAATATTTAAGAGAGATTTAAACTTAATCCTTTCTCATATACTATTATAAGACAATGAAACAATTAGCAGGTAACTAGTGAGGTGAAAGGTTTAAAAATATTACAGTAAATCTTCCCCAAGAGAAATAAGATGCAATTATCCCTAATGATATTCAATGACCAAAACAGCAGCTTAAAATAAATATCTAAAACTGAGCCTATATTATCAAGAGGGGAAAAAAATCTATGAAAGAAAACCTTTTAAAATAATTATTTCATGACATACAAATATATCTGTTAATGACTTTTGAAACAACCTTCTAGAGGTTAACTTCTAGCAGCATATACAAGAAGATAACTTAGTTTTTGAATATGGAAGCATATGATAATCAGATGTAATTTGCTTATTAAAAAGTAAAGGGAAATGTATTAGCTTAAATTTTTTTTTATAAAAATAGTAATATTAGGAATGCTTATTTCTTAATTTCTAATTTGATTGGGAGACAATAAAAAGTATAGAAATTTAAAGTCATGTGCATGTGTAAAATATGAATTTATGAAATAAATGCAAATGGTTTGCTAAGACTTTTGAGCTATTAATCGTTGAAGAGAGGCTTTGTTTCCAGAGCTGTTCTTTCAATGAGTACCTGCCAAAATATGTTGAGACTGATACTGATTTTCTGCTTACACAAAGAGAGAAGGCCAGAGGAAGAAGCTACATTCTGAATTTAGCATAACTTGGAAATTGCACACTTTATTTGGTTGTAAGGATAATGTTTTAGGATTTGGGTTTTTTTTTACCTCTGCTATAACCTATAATACAAAGTGAAAATTATCTTAGACGCATTTGGTACTGAGTAGAAAGTGTGACAACACAGCAGTAAAGCTACTAGCCAAATTCTAATTAAGAAATTAAAATTCTGACTTTGATTTAGAATTGCAGTAAACTAGGATTAAGGCAATGTTCTATCTAAACATTTTTCTACAGCTGTAAAATGCATAGCTTTTTATGTTAGATAGTGTTCAATACATACAGAAGCTTGACTCTCTTTCCTCAAGTTTTTTTAATTGTACGCAGAGGTTCATTTGCTATTTTTTTAAGACTAAATGTTAATACCCTACCTATATTGATGGGCCTTCATACTATCTGCTGCAAAGTCCATCATTTTATGAATGTGTGTGATACCCATTGACTTATGCTTAAATTTTCAAAGATGATTTCTCAGTAAGTTTCCTAAATAGGCAGCAGCAACAATGAATTACACACAGATCTTGCTTATATTGCAAGAATTTCAGCCATGGTTTTTATCCCCCATTCTTCTCTTCAGTTCTTCCTGAAAGCCATCTGAAAAACAGCAATGGATTTACAGAGAATGAGAAGGCAGAAATTCTGATGAATGCCCAAGTAAACTTGGATTACTCATTCTTCAGTGAAATTGAGAACTATATAGTACAGGATAAATCCTTTTTTTCTTTTCGAGACACACCAGTATGTACTTTCACTGAATCCTAAATTTAAATTCAGAGGGTAGAAAAATGGCTAAAACTACCATGGTCACTACAAAAGTATATTTCTAAATGAATCTGTGATATTTATTTGCTCCTTACATAAATTAAAAAAAAAAAAATACTCCCCTTCAATATCTTCATTGTATTTTTGAACACATACCCATGACAGTCAAGACTAATCAGTTTTGACCACTCCTAAGTATCAGAGATAATTTCCAAACACCTCTTCACTCGTGCTTTCTGCAAATGTACTCACACACTTCTTTTTTTTGTGTTGCTTTTCTTGATTTAAATTAATATTTCTCACAACATCTTTGAAATATTTTGGTAAGCAAGTACCTTTATATAAATCATCGTGTCTTCACAGGGCTTTTCTAGAGATACTGTGAGGTAAAGTCCCTCCTTTACTTTAGACACAGGATTAAAAAACCTCCTTCAATCTTTCACTGTCACTCATGTAGAGTAAAGAAAGATTTCTGTGAGTTAAATGGTCATTTTACAAAATAGTTGGAAAGATTCAAGCCTATCCTGTCGCTTAGGCAACTAATTACACCATTATATACTGCAATTACAATTAAAGATTTTCAGGTGATGAAAAGCATACTCACTGCATCCTTGTTGCCCCATATTTCCTTGCCAACACTCCAGATTGTCATGATTTCTGTAAAACAAAAACAACTCAAGAAGCTGTATTTTTCTCAGTAACATCAACAGCTTAGAGATGACAGTGCAACTCCTTTTCCCCTTTAACATGTTAACCATGTTATCTGAAAGAGAAGCATCCATCCTATTTGCTGAAGGTACTGTGTTTAAATTTGTCTTTGCAAAAATGTTTTGTCAGGCATTGAAAACAGTACTACATTTACTGTTCAGGTCAGCAACTTTTAGTATTCAGATTAGGCTGCTTTCTTGGATTTAAGCCAATTTGCTTCTATCAAATTAAATAATAGCACAAAAAAATTGACAACACCCCCCCGGTACTGAAAGCTACATCATGCAAAAAAATAGGGCAGTGATTTAATATGTAAAAAAAATACAATTATTTTCTATAATGATAAAGAACAAAAAATCAATTCCAGTTTAGCAGGTAGGAAAGTATATTACATTCTTTCCAAGTGTGTATCAATCAATTTGATAAGTACTGTGGATGAGTATTTGGAGTCCTAGAAAAAAGTAAAACTATAACAGTCAAAATAAGGAAATCACTGTTTAGCACCATTAGAAGTTGGTCCTGTTTCTCTATCAATATTTAGTAAGCCATGCATTTGCAAAAAGTTCTGTGTAAGTAATATACTACTTTTCACGCATTTTAAAAATGACTGCTCTTCCCTTATTATTCACTAAATTGCACAGAGGAAAAAGACTGTTACTTTGTAGGATGTGACATTGTTAGTTATAAAATTAGAAATAGCTTCAGAAGAGAGAAACTGTAAACTTGCATGCCTGATGCTTAACTTTATTATTGTTAGAAAAATAATTCATCCTTAACAGACATTAATCTAAATCCTCTAATCCCAGCCAATAACTTCTTCAGATAAAAAAATATGTATGTGCAAGAGATTTTTCTCTGACACTATAATTCTTGAGTTCTGGTTTTACAATGGTTTCCATAGCAACAGAGTGATGTTTTTATAAACACTACATCATTGCTTCTGCTATGAGTAGAAGCAGCAGAGATGTGAATCCATACCTGTTTTTCAAAGAAAAATAGCATAAAGAGAAAGATGATATAAACCCTCAATAGTCAGATTAAGTTATTCTATATGGCTTGTCCCAATGTCAAAATCTTTTTAATTGATAATTAAAAGATTATAGCTCAGTCAAGGAAATTTTTTGTTGACGTGATAGCAGGAGAAATAACTCTCTTTTAAATAATTTGAATATGGATATGAAACAAAGCTTCAAAACTACAGTCTCAGATGTATCACTTAGACCAAATAATATATTTGTCACTCAAGAGGATGAAAGTGCAGCTGTTGCAGAAATACAAATCAGGATATATTTCTGAAGAGAGACTTCCTTTTTTTTTTAAATTTAACGAGGACTACTTTCTTTGGTTACTCTACATGCTTTATCTTTGGTTATGTCTGAACATCTCTGACAGGGGCTTTTGTTTGATTACCTTTAGTTCCACTGGTGAAGGAGTTATGCCACCTCTGCACTACCCTTGAACTATGTGTTACATGTAGACTCTGTGTTAATAACTTTACCATTTAAATTGCCTCTCTTGGGAAAATGTTTACTAGAAGGTTAAGAGCTTTGTACAGTACACACTCTGATAGTATTCATAAAATAGTCCTTCAAAAATTTGGGTCTTTTGACCTTAGTTTTTTATATTTCAAATTTAGGATCCCATCATTAAATTATTTCTTCAGTTAGGACTGGCTTATATGCAAACTGATGAATGTGTACAAGACAGTACACAAGACACTTAAGTTTAAAACTTGGGCCATGTTCTGTAGGAAAAGGTTTCCAGTATATTTTGTAGTCCAAGTTTTACAATTTGGTGAGCGTAGACCATTATGAAATTTTATTACTTAGCAAGAAGACATCACTTACAATGTATGACAATAGAATGACAAGATTGTTTCAACAGCCATCAAGTGCAATACTACTACTACTACTGCTACTACTACTAGTACTACTACTACTACTACTACTACTAATAATAATAATAATAATAATGATAAATTTTATATTCTTTCAGTTAGAGACCAATTACTGTCACTTTTACATAACGGCCAATTTATTGGATCATTTGCCTGTGATATAAAACCCTTTTTTTCAAAATGCTCTTAAAAAAGAAGCTCCATGTTCCAAACACAGCTGTAATGTCAAGTGGAAGCATTCTTTTGTGGAAACAATGCTTCTGTGCAAAAAGTCTCAAGCAAACAAACACATCCACTGATTCAAAATCCCTGTGTTTCAGGGTAAAACAAAAAGAGAGCCATCATGTTGCATCATTTTAAGTCAGAGTTTCAGTTTATTCTCTAAATATCTTTCATAATCTCATCTAGTGTCTCGCTATAAAGACATAAGGAATCCTTGAACTCACATATTATTCTCAAATGTTTAATTACTGTAATATGAAGTGTGACCCATGCTTATTTCCCAAGCAAATTTTTTAACTTTTTGATCCCTACTCATTGATCAGCAAGGTGTTTTAGAGAAGTATTCTCATAGGAGAAATTACCAGACAAGGGATTTCCTCTGAAATGACAAATATTGTGCTAAATGTAAAATACACTTTTTCTACCCATGTTTTTATGATTTCCTTATGCCTATGACTCATGCAACTGGATTCTCAGCATATTTTTAGTTCCCTATGTTGCTTCTTTACCTTTGTTCTATTCTTTGAGATAGGATCAAGTCACAAGAGGGATAAAGAGGCCTCTTGTATTTGGAAAGCAGGAATACATTTAGATGGCTGGCATAAGAAAGAAAAGGAGGGAGAAAATTACTTGGAAACAAATCAGAAGATAAATGGTTATCCAGAATTTTGTGGGAATTACAAGGGAAAAGTAAGGCTGAGAAAAGGACAAGTCGTGTAGATCACATTCACACCAGATTCCTACTTCTGTTTCATTAAATTTGTCATTCTCTGCAAGACTCTGATTTCTTCAGTATTAGTATGTGACATATACAATGCCAAACATGATATGAAACAAATGGTAGAACCACATTTTGATGGAATCAGTCGATAAGTGTTCAGAACAAAGAATGTAAAGTTTACGCTATCTGCAGAACATGATACTCTAAACAAAGTTAATATAACATTTGAGTGCAAGTGTTACTTTCAGTTCTTAAAGAAAATCGGAACTGGCAGAGCAAGTTTCCATCAAAACTTACTTGTGGCCCAGATGGCAATTTTGCAGTTCTATAGACCTAAAATCAGACTTTTGCTGAACTTATTCCTCAATACGAATGCTGAAAAAAAAGAAATTTTTACACAAAGTAGTATTTAGTCCATTTATTTCCTGAAGTGCTAATATTTATGATAGTATCTGCATTTGTGAATCACAAACAAAATAATTTTTTATGCCAGATACACAAAATGGCACTCAAAAGAGCAGTAAGACATTATAAAACGAAGAATTTGTTTGGTTTATTTTCTGAAGAAGTGAACCACTTCAGTTGGGTTGAAAACTTTTCATATGTCCCATACTTCCATGAATACAGCCACCCACAGAAGAAAAGTATATTAAAGTGTTTAAGGTGCTTCACACTGCAAAATTAGCCACAGTCTGCCAATTTCTGTTAAGTGCCTCTGAAGTATCTGTTGTTCCCCAAATTAGCAACAGCTAGGTTGACCCAAGTTTATGGGCAGGGTGTCATACTTCATGTAGTCTGAGCAGAAAGATGTGGAAAAACAATATATTTTTTATATGTAAGATAATTATTCTATGAAAGGAAATAAAATTGCATGTCATTTTGCTAGGCAAGAAGACAAAAGTTGTTGCAGTGATTTTGTGGTATGAAAGAAACTTTAAGTATGACAGCTATTAAATAAAGTGCATGCATGAGTAGCTAATGTAGCAAATGTTCTGCTCCTACAGAACTTTTGAATTGTATTGTAAGGGGTACCTTTGCATGTGGAATTTTCTGTAATATTGTGGTTTATGAATGGTATTATCCAATTTAGAAGTCCCACTGAAGCCATATTGCCACTCATGCCCTCCTCACGCTCCAACTAGAAGCATAAAAGGCAAAGATCACAGGTTGAGAGAAGAACAATTTAGAGAAAACAGCAATTAAATAAGAGGACAAACAATACAGGAACAATATTAATAACTAAAGGGATAAGACAAAGAAACAGTTGACACAGAATAGCCATAATGATAAACAAATACTGATTGTATCTCTTCCACCTCATTTTTTCAACCCAAAAGAACCCCTTCTCCTCAGAAAAGACAGAGCCCCTTTTCACCACTCGTTTCAGTGAGGTGAAGTGGTATTAAATAATATCAGGTTCCTGGCCGCAGCCCCTGCTTGGGCTACTGGAAAAAATTAACCCTGTACTGGCCAGAACCAGGACATTATTCATCCCTTATTCTAAATCATCTACCTTATGCCCAGACCCTACACCTTCCAAATGTATACATATATATAGATAGATATAAATACAGATATAGATACAGTTACAGATTATACAGATACGTAGATATAGATATGCATATAGATATGGATGTATAGATAGATATAGATAGATATAAATGATGTAAATATAGAGATGGATGGATGGATGGATAGATAGATAGATAGATAGATAGATAGATAGATAGATAGATAGATAGATAGATAGATAGATAGAGACAAGCCCATGTATCATTTCCATAGTCAGTGGCCATCCCCTCAAGAGATTTCTTGAAATCATTAAATCCGTGACTGTGGGTTCTATCCATCCTAGATGACTTTCAGGGCTTGTTTGCTGTTGGGTGGTTGAGAGCTGCATCAGGCAGCTCTCCTGCCAGGTGTAATTGGAGCAGTCCATCCTCATTGTCCACAGAAGTTATGACATGCAGTGGCAGTGTCATTTATTAACAAAAAAACATACAATTTGGCATTGCAGACTGTTCTCACACAAAAATCAAATCCCCTTGAGATACATACTGTGTTTCCCTATCCCTCTGCATTACCCACCAAGTGCACCCAGGTCCTTGAGCAAAGAGGATACCTCGGATGGGTTTGCCTTTGCTTGAAGCAGGACTAATCCAGCTGTCTTCCTTAAAACATTACTCATAAGCACCACAGGGAGTTTATACCCTTCTACAGTACTTGGAGGTTTTGATTAGGGGCCAGCTTGACAGGTATAGCCTACAGGGGTAACTAACCAGGTGGGCTTAGCTAAATTAAATTCAATATTTGAAGGTCCCACTGCCCATTGCTTTCAATGTGGTTGAACCATCTACTGATACTGAGAGAATATCACCTTTCATTTTCTGTCAGTTGATTAAATGGTGGGTCCTCCTCAATACCCACCTTCTCAAACTCCCCCGAGTTTCCTTCTTGATGTCTGGGGGAGACATAGCTACTGTTTTGCTCACCACATCCATTGGAGTCTGACAATATCCATCCTGCTATTCTACTCTTAAAACCTGAGTTTCCTGGGCAGGTCCCTTAAACTTACTTTGTTTTATGGCAAAACTGGCCTTTAGGAGGATTTGGATTATCTTCTCCCCTTTCTCAAAACCTTCCTCTGTCATGTTCCCTCATACATTGATGTCATCAATGTACTGCAAGTGTTCTGAAGCTTCACCCTTCTTCCGTGCAGTGTGGATGAGTCATGGCAAAGAGTGGGGTTGTATTTCCATTGTATGGCTTTTCAGTATAATTTTAATATGGCAAAATTAAGCCATACTGTGTTGTCATTACTTATATCCAGGGATGCTGAGTTAATTTAGTTAAAAAATATGTAATACAATAGCTGAAGTGAGACAGTCTTCTAGAACTGAAACCTTTTTAATGAAGCACTAATGAAAGAGATACTGACATTCTGTGAGACAAAATCCTGAGACTTAATTCTTGTATAGTCATAATGCCACATGTTCTGTCCCTCTACTTTTTTTTTACTTGATAGGGGGTGGGGCAGGCATATGGAGAGAGAGAATAATAATAAGAAGAGACCATGAGACTGTTGTTGCTAATGAGGTGTGAAAGATATCAAGCTGTTACCATATATTTTGCCAGGAAAAAGTCCTCAAGGGACAAGAAAAGTGAATAAATTTTGGAATCCCTTTAAGCAGATCTGTGTTGCCATGAAGTCAGAATTTCTCCAAGAGTAAAAAGTCAGCCTGAAGTCTGACCCATTGCACTCCTCTGTAATGAAATCACTGCTGTCGTTTCTGAAAATGCTCTTTTTCATGCCTGGTTCAGACTCTCTCTTCTTCTTTTGAGCTTCTTACCTTTCTTAGACTGAATACTGTTCTACTATTAGATTGTAGCTTAAGCAGAAAGGTATAAAAGTTCAACATAATACCAAAGTCTAATAAAACTAAA
>VZSE01007180.1:211740-280920 GCA_013398275.1 Promerops cafer | reverse complement strand
AAAAAAAAAAAAAAAAAAGATGTTTCAAAATTTTTTTCAAAATTTGTTTCAAAAGTGAAACTCATGTGTAGGTCTGTGGGGCGGTTTTGAACTCATGAGCATAAGAACTGTGAAATTTGAGGGGAAATCTCTCAAATTCTTGGCTGCACAAAGTCACCATAGTGGACGAGTTTGAGTGGGAGGTATTGCCTTCCTGATCCTTTTCCACCACTCCTATTTGCCGCCGATGTGATGTTACTGCTGATTTTGCTTGGAGAGAAAAGGAAGAGAAAATAGGGTAGCTAAGAACAGCACACCTCAGAGGGAATGTGGAAAGCAAAGCCCTCAAGGAGACCTGAGCACAGCCAGAGGCTGGACATGGGTGCATGGGGGAGAGTGTGTGTGTGTGTGTGTGTGTGTGTGTGTGTGTGTGTGTATGTTTGTGTGTATGTGTCTGTCTGTCTGTCTGTCTGTCTGTCTCTAATGAGTATCTGCAACCATTAGTGTTCAACAGAACCAAGGAGATGGCTGGTCTCCTGAAAAAAAAATGGATGGCATAAATATAAAAATTCTATTTATTGCTTCTGGAGGACATGTAAGCAGAAAATGTTTGGGAAAGTATCAGTGGGGAAAGTATTGTAGTAAAAAATTACTTTATCATCAAGTTTTGGGTGTTTTTTAATAATTTTTGGATATAGTATAGAATATTGAGCTCACTGAAACAAACCTCCAACCACTATGCCTGAATTAAAATTGCATGACTCTATCCTTCTGACTGCATCCAATTCATTGACAAGTATAGTTGTGGATTTCAGTATGTAATTCAAGTACAGGCTTAAATCCCAGCTGCTTTCATCCTGTCCTTGCGCTGAAAGCCACATAATTTACTGACATATAAAATACTTGCAAGCATTGACTATTTTAAACGGTTTACAGTTTGTTTGTTTTTATTTGGGTTGGTTGGCTGGTTGGTTGGTTGGTCGGTTGGTTGGTTGGTTGGTTGGTTGGTTGTTGGTTGATTGGTTGGCTTGAGGGTTTTTTTGGTAATGGGGGAAAGTAAATTATGGTAAAAGTTTATTAAATTATTAAAATAATTTATTCAGAAACTAAACCCACCAAAGCTTTTCATTAGAATTTTCATCATAATGCTTGACATCTCTTTTATTAGCCTTCAGCAAGCGACTTCTAAAAATTTTTCCATGTATCTAGGAACCCTCTGACTCCTTGGGACATCCTGGTTGCTTCAACAATCCTATATGCAGCTTGACTTATATCAACTAAAATACATACCTTTTTCCCCCTTAGATGTCTGTCCTTTCCCAGACCATCTGCCCTTAGACCTGAAAAAAATAAACATGGCTGTTGAGCACTCAATCTACAGTTTGCACCCTGAGACACAAACTACCAAAGTTACTGATTATGAAGAAAAGAAAGAAGCTGAAGACCTCTGCTTTAAGGTAGTGTCTGAAAAAGAGAAAAGGGAGCTAGAATACCCAGAGAAAGAACAAAATTACATATGAAAAAAAAAGTCATTAGTTTAGAATAAAAAAGTAAAGATTCTATCTGAAAGGAATAAACCAATTTTTTGTAAAAAAAAAGAAAGCAAATTTTTGACATTAAGTATTTAAATTTAGAATATCATAATAATATTTAATAGCCACATTTAAGTTTGATGCATTTCTTTAATCATTTGCCCCAACTCTTCATACTTTTCAGTTGATAAAGAGATCTAGTACCTGTTCACCTGGAAAAAGTTCTGTATCTACACCATCAAAATTGAACCCTCACTCAGTCTGATATATAGGAAGATTCAGAACTATGTGGCCTAAACCTTTTTTTTAGGACTTGAGGCAAACAAATCTTTCAGCTTTGTGGCAGGGTATATGGCAACATGTTAAAGCACTTATCTTCAAAAATGTTATTTTGGTGACAGCTAGCATGGTAGTCTCTTTTCTTGAAGCTCTTGAGCATCCCGAGGTAAATCAAATGTTTTATGATGGTAACTTTCGTCAAGAGTTACCACCTCTTATAGAGTGTGAACATTCAGGACTTTTCGTAGCGTGCTTCAGAAAACACTATCAGTTTTGCACAGATATTTTGCAGGGTAACCTGTGGTATGACATCAGTTCATAACCACAGAACACAATGGATTTCAGACAAAAAAAAAAGGGGGGGAGAATTTAAAAAGAATTTTCAGTGAAGTCATACACAAAAGTCCTGTCAGGGGCTACTGGAAACAGAAATGTACACATTCTACTCATTCTCTGTAAATTTCCTCTAGCCTAGATTCCTGTCTTTTTCTCTTTTGGGAGTTACAGTAAATTAAAAAGTGAATAAGACAGTGTACCTGTCCTTACACTGGCAATGTGTCAATACCAATAGGCAACGTGTCAGCCATAGGGTGGTTGAGGTTGAAAGGAACTTCAGAAGTTCATCTTCTACAATCATCCTGTTCAGGCAGGTTCAGCCAGGGCAGATGACTTTTGAGTATCTCCAAGGACAGAGATTGTGAGGAATGTGCCATTTTCAGGAGAAACAGAGACCATACTATAAAAAAGTAGAATTTAAGTCATTCTACCTCAAACTTTTTGAGACCTAAGAAGCAGTTCTCTTAACATTTCTAATATTCTGTCTACTAAAATAAATGTGTGTCTCAGTTTGAGAGGAAGTGAGTTTTTTGGGAAGTTTTAGTCAAACCAATCAGTGGTCAGATTCGAATATTGACACCTGGTGTGACCACTGAAGACGTGAGTCACCTCTGCAGACACACGGGGTTAAAAGCAGAGATTTCCCAGAGTTCGCTCTCTTTGGCCCGTGGTAGCCCAGGGAGCGGCACCGTCTCTGCCCCGCCCGGCCACATGGCTGGGTGGGGGAGGGAGCCATGGAGGCCCAGGCTGAGGTAGGCCGGAGCCCCGGAGAGAGAGAGAAGGTGGAAGGGAATGGAACCGGGCCAGCCCCTGCAGGACCGAGGGGTGGAGAAAACACCGAGGTATCTTTTGTTCCCCCCCCCAACCCCAGAAGAGAGAGCGAGCGAGCCTGTGCCGGCAGAGGAGGCGGCGGGGGGGGTGATGCCCAGCATGTGGGAGTGCCACCGTGAGATCTCAGTGCCCTGAGGGCAGCGGAGCTCGGACTTTTAACCCTTTCCTGGGTGAAGGAAACTTTGTGAAACATTAGTCCTCCTGGCTGGTGGTTGGAGAGAGAAGAGAGACAGTCTGGGACCTGAGATGTTAAGAAGATGTGGAAAAGCTGAAGTGGGAGGAGATGATGGAGTGGCTTTTTCAGCTGGACTTTTCTTGTATAGCCATAGACTGAACCAAGTTACCTGTAATACATGAGACTGCATTTGGGTGGATGCTATAGCCTGAGCCAAGAGACTGACCTGCTGTAATGATATTATATAAAGGAGTGAACAGAGGAAGATGAAGAGGGCGTGGTGGTGCCTTCCATCTTCAGGGAGAAGAGCTCTGTTCTTGAGGAAACCCTCGGCCCCAGGGGATGAGAAAATGGGGGGGACTGTTGTCCCAAAATGAGACACGGTTGGTTTTTTTTGGCACTTGGCAAAGCATCCTTGAAGAGCCCTGTGAGCAGTTTCGGTCCATGGACGGTGGTGAGAGCACTGTACATGGAAGGAGGATGTCACCATGGCAGAGTTTCTCCGGGCGGTGCCACGTGTGACAAGGAAACATGGGCAGTTTCAACCCTGTTTCGTGGGGAGGACTGTGGTACAAGAGAGACTCCTCTCTCCCCTGATGGACTGAGAATTGATTATCAGAGTGTTGGTAACTTGATCAGGACTCCAAGATTTTTGTCTCATTGTGGTTTGGTGAATTTGGGTGGGAGGAGGAGGAATGGTTTAAGAGGTTTTCATTCTGTTTCCTGTGTTTCTGATTTTAGTTTGTAGTTTAATAAAGTTTGGGGTTTTTTTCTCTCTCTTTCTAAGTTTGAGCCTGCTCTGCTCTGTTCCTGGTTGCATCTCACAGCAGTTAGTTAAAGAAAACACATTTTCATGGGGGCACTGGCATTGGGCCAGCACCAAACCATGACAATGTGTGTACATCACTTTGATCACAGTCAGACAAAATGACAATATTTAATCTGATTGTATCTTATGATTGCTCCTGTGATGATTGAAACAGAGGGAACTGATTTTTGAATCTCTTTTAGATCATATAGTAGAGTATGGAAAGAGAGAAAAAAAACCCTCTCCTTCAGTTTTCTTTCAAAGATCCACCTGACAGCATACCGTGGTCATGCTATGCTCTTTAGTGGGGTTTCATTAATGCTATTTTATTCTCAGAAAAAAATGTGCAAACAAAAAAATTAAAACTTTGAAAATTTTTATATTTTATCTTGATTCTGATGTATTTATTTCCTCATAAGCAGCTAAGTTTACTCAGTAAAAGAAAACAGTGGTGTGGGTGACTTTTATACTTCTACAGTCTTTCCAAAAACTGATCTGGATGAGGCTTGTAGAGATATATGCAGATTGCAATATTTTATCTACAGAACTTTAAAAAATACTATTTCATTTTTTGGTATATATATCTTCTTGTGACAAAATACAAAGAACAGAAAATGAACATATTTATCTTGTCAGAAAGTAGCTCTGAATGATGGATTTAATGAGAACTAAACAGGTGGAATTAAACTTGATACAGCAGACCTAACAGTAATAACTCAAAGATTTCAAGCTCTGCCCTAGCACCCACTATCTCTTCCTCCTACAGAGTCATAGAGAATTTTGCTTATAGCGTTGCTTCATGCGAGTAAAATCATGGGTTTGAGACACTCATCTAAAAGGCTTTTGAAACCTCATTTTAACGATGCCCTCAAGAGAAACATAGTGTTTTATAAAACCATTACTATCCAGAAAACTCTGGGCTATACACACAACATTTCCATCATGTCATGACAGGCCACCCTGAGCTGTCAATATTGTCTGGTATATAAAAAATTGCATCACTTCTAAGACACACTTCAATTTACACTTAAATTCTATTAAAAGTACAGTGTATCATGCACTTTACTCTTGCCTGCCGTTTTTTTATACGTGGCTTCCTACAGAATTCTGTATGTTTCACATTTCTAGTGACTTCAGTATTAATCCAAATGAAATTTTAAACATAAACCGGAAAACAAAATTCTTGTTTGGACAATAAAAGCATATTTTTCTGCTGGGATGTCCATTTCTTTGGTAATCCATCTGATTGACATGTGAAAGCAGGCGAAAACCTTACTCATCCCTTAAATATCTGTAATTTTTTTTTTGTTCTCTTGGGGATTATGCAAGAATATAGGATTTCACAGTTTTATAAAACCACAGCATTTTATATCTCCAAGTGAAAAAAAAAAAAAAATTATTACTATTGAAGTACCTAAAGAATTTTTGTGCTCTAGTCACCAAAAACCAGGAAATTAATTCTCTAACCAACTTACTAGGTCGGAATGCTGACATTACTTTATTAGCAGCACTGGATGCATGGGTATTTCTCCTCAAAGCATGAATGTCCAGTAAATATTTTCTCATTGAGACTATCTGAAATACGTGGTCACTTTGTAATTTACTTCTCTTATTGCTCTTTGCTGTGACACATAATCCTGTTTTCAAAAGTATCTACTAAGAGATATTAGTAACTGATATAAATAAACAAAGAAGAATTAGCTGGCACAAGACTATTAGTCACAGACCGAGGGATCTATGACTACATTAATCTCTGACACTTGTACTAAGCACTGTACAAAACTAAGTGTTAACCATGAATATAGGGATCATACACTGTTGTGGTAAAGCTGAAAAAATTTTCCAACATCTTCCCCGACTTGTTCTTAAAGAAATATAACTTGTTTGGTAACACTCTCGCAGCTCCTGGGATCTAGCTATGAACTGTGATTTCTTTTCATTCAGTGGTACATATTGAAAATACATATCTCTCCCTTACACTGTTTAAAACCAGTACTGGTGAAAAGACTTTCAAATAGCTGAAAATGAGCCTATTATCTCTTAGATATAAAAGGATAACTTCCTAATATTCAAGCAAACTGCCATACCAATTATCTGTTAGCTGTCTTCAGTGACGTGATCTGTGGGGAAAAAAACAGGTCAGGATAGCCAAACTAACAGTACTTTAGATTGCCAAGCGGTTGTAATTTTATAAACTTTTTTCTTGATCTTGAAACTTTCGTATTGACTGACACTTAATACATTTCACACTTCTCAGTGACTGCCATCAGGTGTTAACTTTCAGTTATGTTTGGCCTAGAGAAGATTTGAACCGAATATCCATTAACGAAAATGTCTGCATTTCATTCTGCTCTCCAGTCTTCTGATGCTACTTATCCCTAAAAGGCAAATAAAAAGTTACTGAAATGTATCCAGTGTCACACACACCATTCCTCCTAGTCTTTTTGAAATGTTTATCTACAGAAATAATTACACAGGTGCTATTTAATATGAAATGTACTATTTCTTCATATGAATAAAAGTCGATAATATAGTGCTTATTTATAGCTGAGTTTTAACAGGAAGAAGAATTACCTTTTTCAGTTTATAGAACATCAGTTTGAAGGGTACGTAGCAAAAAATTTCTAATCTGCCCAAGTAACGCTGCAAGTGACTGATTCAAATAGTTGTTTCATTTAATTTTATATCTTCTTACTTCTAGTGCTTCCATCCCGGTCAGGGTTTCAGTTTCTGCTCTGAAATTGAATTCTGTCAGCAAATTGAAGGAGTCTGGGCTAGCAAGGGAATTAGGCTGTTTTGTATACCTGCATGTGGCCTAATGCAGCAACAAGTTACAAGTGCTGAAACACGTAGGGTTAGCTCAAAGATGGTGAATATTGGAGCTACACAAGGCAGGAGATAGCCATCCCCCTATTTCTTCCTCAGAACTTGTCCTAAAATTGTTCAGATTACATATCTTTGCAAATCTATTCCTATGTGATGTCAGTTTTTCTAACTCCAAATGAAATTGTTAATCTAGTCTCTTTTTTGAGGTCATACCATTTTACTCTATCAATTGCATTTTTATACTGTTGTCACTATTCTGCTAGTTATGTTTTGGTTTTCATAGAGCAAAAACAAAGTGAGAATAAATGAAAAATGAAGAACAGCCACTAATTAAATTAGGCAAAGGAAGATTTTTTCTAGTAAGCTAAAGTAACAATTTATTTTTGAATTACTGAAACAACGCAAGAATTGAGATTTTCTTTATAGTATATGTATATTCTTACATTAAAAAATAAATTTATTTATTACATATAAAATTCTTATTTATATCGATTTATAAAAATATTATATATGTGAATATAAATATTCATATATATATATCCAAATATAAATATATTGATGAAATTTTCCTCATCTAAAAATTAGGAGCTCATCCTCTAGTGTTCTTTTACAGACTGTAAGTGATGGTTTCCTGATATCACACAAGTGTCTCTCGTGACTGAGCTAGTGAAAAAGCTTGGTTAGCTCCCTTGTTCTACTCTATCTCGAGAGAGAAGAAAGCAGCTCTCTGGGGAAGCACCTGGGGGTCCTGGTGGACAAAAAGCCAGCAGAGTTCCCTGGTGGCCAAGAAGGCCAGTAGTGTCCTGGGGTGCATCAGGAAGAGTGTGGCCAGGAGGTCAAGGAAGGTGATCCTGCCCCTCTACTTAGTCCTGGTGAGGCACAGCTGGAGTGCTGTGTCCAGTTCAACACAAGAGAGACAAGTAACCATTGGAGCAGGCCCAATGGAGGTCTACAAAGGTGATTAAGGGACAGAAGCATCTCTCTTATGAGGGAAGGCTGAAGGAGCTGGGCCTGTTCATCCTCAAGAAGAGATGTGTGAGAGGAGACCTCATCAATGCGTACAAAAATCCTAAGAGAAGGTGTCAAGAAGATGGTGTCAGACTATCTTCAGTGGTGGCCAGTGACAGGAGAACAGGAAAATGGCACAAACTGCAACACAGGAAATTCCACCTGAATATCAAGAAAACTTATTTACTGTACAGGTGACAGAGCACAGGAATAGACTGCCCACAGAGTTTGTGGAGTCCCCCTTTCCCTTTATGGAGGTATTCAAAACTGCAATGATCTCCAGAGGTCTCTTCCAAACTCCAGCATTCTGTGTTTCTGTGAGCTAGATATATAGATATCTCTACATAGATATATAGATATGTAGATACATAGATATATAGATATCTAGATATATAGATAGATCTGTGTTTCTGTGTGTGTCTTTGTGTACAAAACAAGCAGGTTAGGAATATATGATGACAGAAGCATTCCAAAGAGAGTGGATTAGTGCTTCACCCTACTTATATATCAGGTACAGTAGTGTAGTACATAATGTTCTATTAAAAAACTTAAAATATCTTGTTTCTCACAATGAGTTACTCTCTTTTTCTCTATGCTTATAAAAGAAAAACATTATCTTCAAAGTTTCTCTATGCTTATAAAAGAAAAACATTATCATCATAGGATGATTGAAAACATAAAGTATATTTTTATGTTATAACCAAAGGACATTCAAGTGCAGTTTTGGTTACTATCACTGCAAGTAAAATGCGAAACTATTATTATATTTCTGGTGACTGTCAATACAAAAATTCAAGCTATATCAGATAATCAGTTGTTAAACCCAAGAATGTGTTTGGTATGCAATATTTTTCCCATTCCAAACCAAGAGGTTTACAGTTACCTTTTTCCCTGCAACAGGTTAATTTTACTTGTTTTAATTACTTGTGTTTTGGTTTATTTCTTTTAACTATTTGTAATTTCACACAATTACAGAAGGCATTTCATAAATCAATGCTATAAAAGTAGAAAAGTACCATGAAACTTCCAGGGGAAAATAGACATTATTTCCTTTTCAAAATATTTGCCATCTGCTTTAATCTAGTAATTTACTGTAAACAGTCCTTTCCTACAACTTTTTTTCTCCAGTTAAAGCCATTTTGATGGAAAAAAGAAGCTACTGTCTCTAAAAATGAAGAGAAAATATAAATGTAAGGCTTCTATTTCTTTGTAAAATATTTTGACTTCTAGTATTTTGAACACTTTATATTGTATGCAGAAGAGATTAGACAATTTTTTGGTCATCCTTCTTCCTATTTGAAAATTTACTAGTAAGAACTAGTGCACAGTCAGTCTGTTCTGTGAGTCACTTTCATTGCATCTGAACTTTACAGGATTTTTTTAGCAATAATAAAAAATAATTACTGCCTAAGCAGTATCCAGACTTAGAATCTGGCTAGATTTCATAGTGGAGGTGTTTTATACAGACAGCAGTGGCTCTGTACTGCACACATCATGATTTAATGGAGCTTCTTTTCACAAGAAGCTGTTTCCACCAGACAGTTCCTGCTGTGTGGCTGCCATGTGCATCTAGTCGAGCAACTGTTTTGCAGCAGCCTCTCAGCTCTGCTTCTGGGAAGGGCCTTTTTGCTGGTGTCAGAAAGGTCCTGCACTTCAGCAGGACCTGGTGCTGCAAGCAGAGCCAGATTTATGCTACAGGATATAAAAGGGGATATTATCCCCATTGTTCTACAAACGAGGGGGGAAGGGTCTGGGGAGCAGTGCATGAATCTTGTGGGTAATAGTTGCTTCCATGGCAGGTGCTGATGGCAGGGATGCAGGTTTCACAACAAAACCTGTGCTGAGAATGAAGGACTGCAAAGGGAAGATGAGATACACCTGATAAAATGTGTGCTAAGAGAACAATTGTCAAGGGGCTGGCTGAACTAATGAAAAGTACTTCAAACTCCTGAGACCAGGAAGGAAAACTATGACTCACAGTCTAGGAGGAGAATTCAGATGAGAAGAGTGCAGGATGACAGGAGCAAGGGAGACCTCAGGAGTTAAGTAAAAAGGCCAAAGAGACATTTGTCTCAAATGCAGGTGACACAAATGCCTGGAAGCAAATGGACTAGAGCTCCATGTGCAATTGCAGCACTGTATCAATGCTGTGGTATGTGAAGGAGCAGCTTAGGCCTGTAAAGTTCATTTATGGGATTTACAAAGGATAGGATGATAGACTGTGTTTCAGGGACAGAGGATAGGCCACTAAGCATGATATTGTGGCAGGAGTGCTCTGCAGACCATTCCTCAGGGCAGCAAAAAGGACAAAACCTTCTTGAAATAACTACAGCTAAAGTGTTTGTTCCTAAGTCAAAGAGACTGGGGGAAATTTTCAACCACCTCAGGAAAGAAAAGGTTGCTTGCATCTATGAATTTCAAGAGGAACAATTGCAGAAACTACAGACATGAGCTGGCTTCACTTTGGGGCCAAGAAGAATCATAGAGTGAGTCCCATGGTATCACCTTTCAGGACTCAGGAAGGAACTGATTGGAAGCACTCAGCATGGATTTTTTTACCTGACTGCCCCTGGCAGGCTGGCAACCAGTGCGGTAGTACGGGGTCTATTCTGGGACTTTCCCTAAAGAACATCTCTCTCACTGACTGAAGGAGAGAAGAGTGAGCACTCTTCCGAAGTTTGCTAACTTCAGCAAGGGGAAAACTAGAAGGCCAGGCTAGCTTCTGTGGACCTGGGTAGCTAGAAGAAATGAAAAGTGAAACCTAGGAAGTCCAGCTAAGACACAGGCCAAACCCTAAAACCAGCACTTGCTATGTCACATCTAGACGTGGTGTCCAGTTCTGGGCCTAGATTAGCCTGAGTTAAATTAGCAGAAACCACCAAGAAGGGCTTCAGACTTTCCCTGTGAGGAAAGGTTGCAGTGCCAGGCTGTGTTCTGCTGGGAGAAGGGAAGGTTTTGAGTACACCCAGTAGCATCCTCAGCACCAAAAGGAAGAATGGAGGAAACATAGGTGGGCTCTTCACAGTGGTACATAGTAGGAGGGCAAGAGGCAGTAGTACAAGCTGAAACATGAGACAACTATGTTGGAGGGAGATAAGCAGAAGCCTTTTTCCTATGTGGACAGCCCAGTCATAGAGTCAAGGCCCAAGGAGTTTGAGCCATTTCTTGCTTGAGGGGTTTCCTGCCTTCACTGAGCAAAACCTTGAAAAATCCAATTTGACCTCACATCTGAGCCTACTCTGCACAGTGGCACAGGTTGGGGCTGGAGACATCTCAAGGTGCCCATCAGCCTGAATTATCCTATGAGCATCTGAGAATGAACTTAAAGGTAATAATATATGACAACTGCAGTTTATTTGAAATATTGGGCAGTTCAATTTCACAAAATTGAAAATTAATCTGCCTGGAAACTGTTTAGAGCAGAAACTTTAGTAGGGCATTAGAAACATACACAAGTTTCTAAATGTGACTGTGAGAGGAAAATTATAGTTCAGAATTTAAAAAGCCTATAAATCACATGAAATTTTTTTTTTGGTCTAAATAAAAGAAAAATCATCTTGCCATATGTTTAAAAATCTCTGATTTCATAAAATGATATAGAGTTTATAAGTGAAATAGCTTTGTTGATCACAGAACCATCAAAAATTTATATGCTGCTGCAGATTAAGTACGGTTGGCAGCTAGGCCCCACAGCTACTCACTCACTCACTCACTCACTCACTCACTCACTCACTCACTCACTCACTCACTCACTCACTCACCCACCCAGAGTGGGATAGAGAAGGCACTTGAAAGGGTAAAAGTGAGAAAGCATGTGGATTGAGGTAAAGACAGTTTATTAGGCAAAGCAAAAAACTGCATGTACAAGCAAAGCAATCCAATCAGTCCCCACCAACAGGGAGGTATGCTCCCTTCCTGGGGCCTGGGATAAGAACATCACCAGGAAACTTACTAGCCTGGTATGGCCCTCAAACTTGTTCCTACTAGTGATTTTCCATGTAGGGGGCAATGAAGTGGCCACTCATTCTGAAGATAATCAAAGAGGACATCAGGGCCTTGGAATGGCTGTAAGAGAATTTGGGTCACATGTTATATTCTCTTTTATTCTTCCAATTGAAGGCAGCAACACTGGAAGAAACAGACACTCTGAGTTCTAATACAGGTCTTTGTCTGGCCCAGGGCCCAGACTTTGTGTTCAGTTTTGGTAAGAGTCATGAATCTCCTCTCTCCTTGGTTCTCTAGCCTTTCCTCTGCTTCTGATTAGCATGAATATGTCCACACATTGAATACTCACTGCACTTTTTCTCCTTGAAATTGCTGAAAGTGCACTAGGATTCGTGTAACCGATGAAGACATTGAGCAGTATTTGCTTTTAGAATCAAACCTTCAGATACAACACTACTAATTGGTCTACAGATGGGTTCATCACAATGATTTTGGCCTGTTAATTTTCCAACCACCCTTATTTCCCCTTCTAATTCATATTTCACCAAGGTAGCTATAAGGATATTATGGGACATTATACAAACATCTTGAAAAATAATAGCATAAAATGTTCAATGATCTCCCCTTATCCACAGAATAACAGGCAGACTGGCATGCTGTTCTGTAATTTAAACTTAATGAAACATGAAGGTAGATACATATAATTTATATCTCTGTCTTAACTGATCAGTGAAATTAAATGAAGAAAATCCTTCATTTTTAATAATTATGCCAGTGAAGCTTATTTATCATATTTCTAAATTTTCTCATGTTAGTCCTACTAGGAGGATCCCTTTAATTTAATTTGGTGAGAAAAGTTAGAAAGCCATGACAATGGCAGAAATTTTAGAAAAAGCTCTAAGCAAGAAGTCAAACTTCCAAGACAGCTGATAATACTTCCCAGTAAAGGAAAAAGTGTTGTGTTGTTTTTGTGGGATTTTTCCCTATCCACCACTGGCTGATTTTGTATTACTGGTGCCAATACATATTATTCTTCAGTCCTTTTGCCTTGACAGTTGTCAAAATGAGATATTCTCAAATATCGATATCATAATTAATTTCCTTTCCCATTATCAGATATCAAATTTACCTCCAAGCACATAGAGGTAAATGTGTTCTTTATTTATTCCCTTTCAGCTTCTTTGTGCAATTCAGAGATGTTATTTTAATCTCCAAAGGTGTCCATGAGTTTAGAGCAATCTTTATAATTTCACTATTTGCAACCTCATAGAAAAGCCATTTCCTTCAAGGATGTGGAAACTATCAGTGTGGGATGATATAAGCAAGAACAAAGAGCAAAATTTTCTTTCTTATTTTTCCTGAATTTTGTAAAATCCATGAGAAAAAAAGGGACACATTAGTCTAACCATGTGCATTGTGTTTCTCGGGCAAAACCAGGAATGGAATAAGAAGTGCTAAAAATGAGACTACAAATAGAGATGAAAAAATAGTTGCATCTCTAAACATAAGAAATAATAAAATATTTTAAAAATCCCATTCAGCTTTTTAGCTGAAAAATGTTATTTCTTCATATCAAATTAGCACTTCTTGGTTTTGAGATAGAAACGGAGATGTGTGTACAACAAACCATTAGCATATCTGCGATTTAACAGTTGACAGTGAACTAGATGAATTATGAGGTGAGAGTGTTTACAAGCTACAAAAAAAAATCTTGAATTAAGCTGCAAAACATAAAGACAAGGAGAAGATGTTTCCCCTTTCTAAGGGAATTTCAACCTTATGGACCAATTGTCCAACAGTATAAATATTGCCATCTTTTTAACTTTCTGGTTTGTAGGCTGTGAACTGCTGCTGACAGACCTCCAGGCCAAGGACTAGGGGAAGCTGCCTCTCACAGCAGGAAAGGCTCAAAAATAATTATGGGGACATTTCAGTTGTACAATTTTGCTATTTTGCAGCATAAGGAAGGTTATTATAGCAGAGATTACTTTTGCATTTTCAACATGCTACAAAGAAATGAATGTGATTAAAATACATGCCACCATCTTATCATTGTTGTTTTCTTTAAAAAATAATTTCCAACTTTCCTCCAGTTGCCTTGCCAACAGATTTAAGTTCAAACAGAAAAGCTGGTAGCTCAAATCCCAAAATACTTACTTCTTTCCCCTGTTGACAGTCATTTTGGAACAGCATAATCAGCATATAGAGCTCAGAGGAAGAGCTGTGAAATGACAGAGAAGTTATCAGACTACTGAGGAGTGAAGTATTTCTTATTTTTAATGAGATGTCATTTTCTCAAACCATAGTGTGCCTCCTCAAATCAAAACAAGAATACAAGTGCACTCCAACACATGTATGCAGAAAAATAAGAGAGACCTGATGACCCAAAAAAGCCCTAAACCTGATGTTCCTGGGGGTTACTAATTTCCATTGAAATTATTGAGAGGGGAATTTCATGTAGGAGTTACATATTAAAGATTAATATTGGGCTAGATTTGTTTCAGCATCACTGCCAAGCTGATGGTGGGAGAGATTTTTCTCTCCTAAAAGTATTGTGATTCATCATTCAGGATGACAGTTTCCAAATCTTTTTCTAAGAGATGCTCTATCCTTCCCCTTTCTTTCAGCTCACGTATATAAAAGATGGTCGGCATGGGCTCTGCACCATTCCCAGGAGCCTGGGTTCAGGTTCTAACAGTGCCATTGTGGAGAAAATAGTTTTAATTTCTCTATATTTAGAAGACTGCCGTTGCATGTTAAGGATATGTGTACTTCATATGGTGGTGCTACAATGATAAATTAAAAATAGAGGGTGTGATTGTATTGCTTCCCTATTACAATAATAGAGCAGAAACAAGTTTTCTTTTATTTTCAGTAGGATAAAAATCCTGACATAGTTAATAATATTTACTATAATATAGTAATATAAATAAATTGAGTAAATAAGTCAATAGTCATAACAGAAGAATTCAGCCCCTTACCAAAAGTGTTGTATGATCTTGGGTGGTGTGTAAAACTTTGCTTAATTTTCTTTGTCTAATGAGAAAACTTTTAGCTGGAAAAATAGGAAAGGCATGTTCAAATGAAAAAATAAAAAAAAATCCACTTGTAAGATTCACAGGACTTTGCTGTCATCTTCCTTGGAAATACTCCCAGAACAAGCATTTGTGGTTTTGGACAAATCTGATCTTTTGTCACCCCAGAAATATGGAGAGAGGGAAAAAATAATGTTTGTGCATTTTAGACCTAAAAGGACAAATTAGTATAAATTCAATGGTTTTAAACTTAGTAAGGAGACCAAAGTTTACTTACCAGTTTTAATAATTTGTGGGTATTTCTTGGTTTATTCTATGTTTAGCTTTACAAAATGTTCTTGCTTCTGCTATATGGTAGGAATTTCTACAAGCTTAAAAGATGATATTACTGGGATATAATTACTTAGTCTGTTGGTATCCTGTTTGAGTCATAAACCACTGTATTTATCATCGTGACTCTAGTTTTTCATATTTCTCCATGAGACTTTATGTTTTGGGAAAAAATCTATTTCTATTTGAGTGTCTCTTTCAGGAGTATATTTATTCATACTAGATAACAAAGATAATAAATAATCTATTAGCCATCAGAACAGAATAGTACTGTTTGAGATATGACAGAATTGTTGCATGCACACCATCAGATGATTAACCATCATGTTTTTACAGTAAAGTTATTATTCTAGATGTGCACTCTAACATCTAAATCAAGTAAAATACAAAGTAAACACATTAATCTTAAAATGCTCTACTCAAAGAGACTTCCCACCCCCCCTTTTTTTTTGAGATAATCCCTCCTTTTATCAAATAGATGGATGTTTAACTTCTTCATTAATGACCTGTTCTATGGGACAGAGTGTACTTTCATCAAGTTTGCCGAAGATATCAAAATGGGAGGAGTGGCTGATAAGCCAAATGGGTGTGTCATTCATAGGCAGCTGGACAGACTGGAGAAATAGTGCCTGAGTAACCTTTAAAGTTCAACTAAAGAGTAAATGCCAACCCCTGGCCTTGGAGAGCAATAACTGCAGGCATCAGTTCAGGTCAGGGGCTGATGAGCTGTGAGCAGCTCTGTGGAGAAGGACAGGAGGGCTCAGGTGAATGCTAAGTTGAATGCAAGCCAGAAACATGCTTCTGGGGCAAAGTACACCCCTTATGCTGCATTAGAAAGAGCATTGCCTACAGCTCAAGGGAAATGATTCTTCCTGTATTTTAAACCCTGGAAAGATATATCTAAGTGTTCTGTCCAGTGCTTGGCTCCCCAGACATACTAGAAAAAGTCCAGTGAAGGGACAAAAAGATAATTAAGATACTGAAATACATTATGTATAAAGAGAGGCTGAGAAAGATCGGAGTTTAGCCTAGTGCAGTCAAGACTCAGGTAAATCTCATCACACATCAATGAGGGGCTTAAAAAAGAAGAGTGAAGCAAACTCCTCTCAGTGGTGCCTACTGACAGGTCAAGAGACAGTGATCAAAAATAAAATGATATTGAAATTTCATGTGCAAACAAGCAAGTAGGTTTTTTCATATTGTTAATAATGATAATGTTAATGTCTTAGATAATTAAATATTTAAATTAAAATTAAAGAATAATAAACACATGAAGCTGAATTACCCAATTCAAACAGACTTCCACTCTTTGTTTTGAAGTGTTCAATAAATTTGCCCAAAAATTAAGAATGCGAGCATGGAGAACAAACATTAGTAATTTTCTGCACAAGACAGTAAACAATTGGCAGGTGAATCGGGGGACAACATACATGAGAAATGCAAGTCAGGCATAAACAAAACCTTGAAAACAAAACCTTAGAAGAACTCTGGAAAGCAAATTGTAGAACAGGTTAGGTACTATGAGACCAAATGTGCAACAGTAACCGAGTGACAGTCTAATATCTGCATCACAGCAGAAGATGAAAAACATAAACTAGAATATTCCAGTAACAGTGTCGAGAAGCATAAAGTATTTTCTGCAAATGGCTAATAAACAAGAAATGAGAAGCTCTGTGAAAAGAAAAAGAAAAAAGAAAAGAAAAGAAAAGAAAAGAAAAGAAAAGAAAAGAAAAGAAAAGAAAAGAAAAGAAAAGAAAAGAAAAGAAAAGAAAAGAAAAGAAAAAGAAAAAAGAAAAGAAAAGAAAAGAAAAGAAAAGAAAAGAAAAGAAAAGAAAAAAAAAAAACAGAACAAAAATCTCACTTTTGGAAGGGACCTATGATCATCATCTCACCCAAATACTTGACCAGTTCAGGGCTGCCTAGACATTAAAGTACATTACTAAGGGCATTGTCCAAAAACCTCTTAAATATTGACAGGCTCGGGGCATTGGCCAGTACTCTTACAAGCTTGTTCCAGTGTTTCACTGCCCTCTTGGTAAAGAAGTGCTTCATATTGTTCAGTCTAAACCTCCCATGGCGCAACCAGTGGCCTTGGCCCATTGATCCAGCCTGTCCAGATCTCTCTGCAGAGCCTTTTCACCCTCTAGCAGATCATCACTTCCGCCCAGTTTGGTGTCCTCTGCAAACTGACAGAGGTGCAGCTTGGTGCACTCATCCAGGTCGCTGGCAATGACCTGGATGAGTTAAACATGGCTTACCCCAGTACTGAGCCCAAGGGAACACCACTTATGACTGATCACCAAATGGATGTAATTCCATTAGCCACCACTCTTTGGGCTTGCCCACCAATCTCTCTTTTACCCAGTAGAACACTGTGCCCATCCAAGCCATTCCATTCTCTCCAGGAGAATGCTATGGGAAATGGTGTCAAAGGCTTCACTTAAGTCTAGGTAAAATACTATCTGCACTGGGGAGGCCTCACCTTGAACATCGTGGTTTTGGTCACCATAATATAAGAAAGACATTAAGCTATTAGAGAATATCCAAAGGAGGGCAACAAAGGTGGAGAAGAGCCTTGAGAAGAAGCCCTGTGAGGAGTGGCTCAGGTCTCTCAGTCTGTTCAGCCTGGAGAAATTGCATACATTTAATTGAACAAAAAACTGTTACTTATAAACAGTGAAATACTTATTAATTGAAATGCTGTTATTCACACTGTCTTAAGAAATGAGAAGCCATTAGAAAACATTGAATTATTTTATTATACCATAATCTTTCCAGCAAGGTCTGCTTAGAAATTTCAACCAAGTTCTGCTTTATCAAATGTAAAGAATATAGTCCATGAATAATAATGAAAATTCCAGCACAATATTGCTTTGCTGTGACACTAAAAATGCAAAGAATCTTCATTTATTAATTTCTAATGCACATTTGTGTCATGTTGTTTTCTATTCATGCAAACACTGTGTGAAGATAAATTTAGGTATTAAATGAGTGGGAATGGGCTGATTCTCTAACAAGTTAGATCTTATGGTATTTAACAGACACCTCAGACTAAATTGCTCTGGCTTCTTATTTGTCACTGTATCATCTGAAAGAATTGGAGATCAATCATATACCATGCATTTTTCCATTTCATGAAAAATGTGCAAAAAGTCACTAGTGATACATGGAATGACTGTGATGGGGGGAGAAGAGCAACCATTCCTGTGTATTAACTATAACCTTTGACTCCCTTCCAGAAAAAAAACAAAAACCACTTTTCATATTATACTTCTTATATAAATGGAGTGTATAGAAGAAGCTTGAAGAAATATGAGGAACTCCTAAAATAATTCATTAAAAATGAGTACTATTTTTATAAAATACTAAATAGAAGACAGAAGTAGCAGAGTAATTATTTACTATAATTGTACAATTTCATAACAAAATAATATTCTAGTTAAAATATCTTTCACTACTGAAAATACAGTCTAGTGCCACAGTCATGGCTTTCAGTTCCACTACCTTTTCATTATTGTTCTTGGGTATTTATCTTTTTCATATGATATAAGCACTGAATCCCATGGAGCAATGCGAGCAGCTGGTTGAACTCCAAGAAAAACACTTTCACATTGTGAAAGAGATCACAGCAAACAGGTACATGAGGAAAACATGGAAATATCACATCTTAGGCTCTCCTTCCTAAACCAGACTAAGGAGGTAGGAGAGGGAGAGAATGTGATATTTTTTAGGTTAACTCCTATCTACATGAAGTTTTTACTTGAAAAGCATAATCTAATTTCTAGTCATAGTTTTGTATTTATGAAGTACCTACCAGTTTGTACTTGACATGATTGGTACAGGAGTCATGCTACCTCTCTGGGCCTGAGTAAGGAGTTATGAAACTGGAGTATCGTTAGGAGCAATGGTGTGAAACAGCAGGAAGCAGAGCGAGTGGACTGGGTTGATCATGGCTGGATTCAGGCACCCACCAAATCTGCTGTATCATTTTCCTTTGCAACTGGAGAGGGAGAAAAAATATAATGACGGGCTTATGCATTGAGATAAGGACAGGGAGAGGTCACTGACCAATTACTGTCACAGACAAACCACACTCAACTTGAGATATTGATTAAATTTAATAAATTGAATTTAACAAAATCAGAGCAGGAGAGTGAGAAGTAAAATAAATCTTAAGAACATCTTCCCCTCACTGCTTACTCCTTCCCAGGCCCTTTCTCCCCCTCCTCCAGCTCACAGAGACAGGGAATGGGGGTTCTGATCAGTTCATCACATTGTTTCTGCCACTGCTCAGGGAGAAGAGTTCTTCCCCTGCTCCAGTGTGGTGTCCTTCCAGTGGGAGACAGTTCTGCACAAACTTTTTCAATGTGAGTCCATCCCACAGGGAACAGTTCTCCACAAACTGCTCCAATCTGTGTCAGTTTTCCTCACACTGCACTTCTTCAGGCACGGCCTACTCCAGCATGGGTCCCCCAGAGGGTCACAATTCCTACCAGAAAACCTGCTCCAGCATGGGCTCATCTCTCCATAGGTGTGCAGATCTCTGCCAGGAGCCTGCTACAGTGTGGGCTTCCCATGGGCTCACAGCTCTCTTTTGGGCATCCACCTGCTGCAGCATAGGTCTCCTCCACAGAGGAACCATCCCTGTGGTTCTCCACGGGCTACAGGGACACAGCAGCTTCACCATGGGCTGCACCATGGGCTGCAGGGAAATGTGGGCTCCAGCATCTGGAGCACCTCCTCCCGCTCCTTCTCCACTGACCTTGGTGTTTGCAGAGTTATTCCTCTCATTGCTCTCACCCCATTCTTCCCTGCTTTTGATGCTGCTCAGTAAATGGTAGGCTTTCTAGGGTGCAAGTGTGCATTTCTGGGTCATGTTTAGCTTCTCATCAACCATTACCCCTAAGTCCTTTATTTATTCATCCCCTAGCCTATATTGATACTGGGGATTGCCATGACCCAGGTGCAGCACCTTGCACTTGGTGTTGTTAAACCTCATGTCCAAAAGGAGAGTTACAGAAACCTTTGAGTGAATTTATTGTTTAATGTCATGTTAATATCTCTAATACAGCTCCGTATATGAAATACACACACAAAAAGGGAATGCTTTGTTCTACATTTTGAAGATACATTAAAAAGTATTATATCTCTATGTATCTAGTGCCTAAAATAAATTAAGGCACAGGATATATATATGTAACACTATGAAGTGGGTGATTCTTCATGTTCCCAACAGAAGTGCTTTGACACCATGACTTTCATGTCAGTCTTCTACATATACCTACAGTTTTAATGGCTAAGTTATTATTTTTGACCTATATTTATGTGAATCTTATATCACATGTTTTTAAATTCCCTCACAGTAATTTCCTTGGAAATATATTTAGCTTTCCTGGGGTTCACTTCACAGCTGTTATGTCTTAATAGTAAACTTCAGCAGTTTTTTTCAGATTCTTAAAAAACATTGATGCACAACACTTAAAGGGCATAGGAAATGAAGTCTGAGCAGAGACGTCATTAAGGAAGGGAATTCAGAAGACCTGAGAAAGAGTAAAGTGTTGTATTACAGCTTGTCTTTTCAAGCACTTTGCATTTTAGGATATACCAATTTTCAGAATTACTTTAGAAATGAAGGTTTTGAAAAAGATATTTGAAAACCCAAATGACTTACTCTGGAAACTTGAAAAGTGGCAGAGGTTGGACAAGCTGAAATGAGATCTCACTACAACAGCTCCACAATATGCAAAAAAAAAAAAGCAAAATAGCATAAAAATCCAGGTGAAAGACCATGTAAAAATATAAACATGTGATACACAAACCATGTATTTAAATTGTATCACCCAAAAATTATATCATAAAAATCCCCTCACTTAATGAAAGCCTTCAACCAAACTCATATTTGCCAAATTGGTTAAGATTTTGAGAAAGGATCAGCTGAACTGGTAAGAGGATCTTTGATATTTGAGAGAAACTTTGAGGTGACTATTTATAACCTTTCACATTGTGTCAATTCCTGAGGAAATTGTAGCAGAACTAATAAATCAGAACAACTTCATGAAACACCTGTCAGTGGTGGAAAACAAGGAAAGAATTGTTGTGTCTGAAAATTCGATCTATTAAATTGACATTTAAAATCAACATAGGCAAGCCTTAAGGAATATAACTAAAATGTCCAAAACCAGGTTGCATGAAGGAATCACTAAACAGGGAACTCAGGAGAAATACCTCACTATTGTAAAAATGAGGAATGTTATGACCAAATAAAAAGAAGTAGTGGGTTTTGAAACTCAGTTAGACAACTTGCATTTTCACTTGCACAAGTACCATTTGTGTAAAGTCCTATGAGCATATTTGCAGAGACTTTTTGACCTGCATGATGGTATAGCATTAATGAGTGCATGTTCTACATATTCTACTCCTTTTTTTTTTTCTTGGTTCAATTAAGATCTTAAGTATTTTTATAAATGTTTGTCTCTTGAGATAATGATGACTCATCTACTTGCAATATTCTACATTATTCAGTCATTTTACTTTATCTTAATTAAGAAGACATAAAGTACCCTAAATTTGTGTGATTTAGTTTGTTTGTTACACAAAAATGTTACAGTAGATCAATAAACAACTGCACAGAAAAAAAATAGGCACCCTGTATGACCTCCTCTTATGGTTTCTTAGGGTTGTGCTACTTGTTTTCTCAAATTTGTAATGCATGTCAGACTGTATGGTGTCTTTATCTCATCTGAAAATGATGTGAGCAGACAGATATATATGTCATTACCTGTTTATTAAGTGTTTTCTCTAAAAAACCCAGAGCAACAGAAATATTTGAAAGTATTCTTTAAACTGTTTTTTTTTTTAGATTCCTCTGCTAATGAAGAGAACTTGGAAGGAAAAATATATCTCAGCTTTAATAAAATATAATTGTAATACTTGTAATGCTTATAAAAAGAAACCATTTCGCAGCTCTTCATCTTTGAAGTGATAGAACACACATTAATCCCAGTTTGACAATGAGGAGACTGACAGACAAAACCATGATTTGAATTATTTGAATGAATAACTCTCCTGTTTTGTAATAACAGGACCATATTGCCGCTCTTATCAGAATATCATGTAGTAAATTAATTGAAGCACTTCAATATAGAAATAAAAGTATTTTTGTAATTAAAAACAAATGTGTTCATTTTAAAATAGAACATACTGCTAACTTTAGACATGGTCAGATCCTAGCATCATTAGCCCCCATTGATATTTAAATATTTTACTTCATTGATAAAAAATCTCACACCATTTTTTTTTGTTTTCCTGGTGTAAGTAAATCCCTCAGAAGCTTGTTGTAGGATGCATACAAATTTTAAGTAATTCTATCACATAGAATTCACATATCACATATCACAGTGCATCAGAATCAGCAATATCAGATTTAGACCACTTTTGTAGTGCACTTTTAGAAGATTTTTTCTATAATGTAATCTCTACAGTAAATAACGCCAAAGTTTGGCACATAATGTATATAAGAGGGGTGCAAGTTAAGCATCATGAACCATCTTTCCAGGCATTTTTCCTAAATGCATTTCAAGTGAGTTAAAAGATTTCTGGGAAACAAAGAGGTGTATACACAATTTCTGGAAAGAATTCCAAAGTAACTTGGTCTTCTTGCACCCAGGAACTCTGAATTCTTTCTTTGACTTTTGACCTGGGAATAATCTAGCATGTCTTACTGATGGGGTTCTGATGGAAAATTCGCTGCCTTGACCTCCAGTGAATGGTTATTTTATACTGTATTGTAATGGCACTCTCTCTCTTTCTCTTTTTTGTCACCACCCACCCTCGCTCACACACAAATACAAGGTTTATTATCATCTACTTCCTTGACAGGTACAATAGAATTTGTGGATTGATAGTGTGAAATACTTTTCAGACATCTGTTGTTCATTTCTAGTTCAGATCAAGGTGTTACTAAATCATGTAAGTGAAGTGTAGACATATTTATTTCACTGATTTCTATGTGTGTTTTGACATAAAAGACGAAAACACAGCATTTGCCAATTGTTTTGTCAATTTTTCTCTGTATGAATATATATCAAAAAGTACATATATAATACTTTTTAAAATAAACCTATTTTGCATGATTTGATAATTTATACTTTTGGTATAGTGCTGCAGAGTGTATTCTGAGAAAACTACTTGCTTTAGGATTCACATTGTCTTGGAACATTATCTGGGAAAAGCTTGCATCTAAATTTCAAATTTTAAAGTCAAGGTTAGTAAAATTTCTATAGATATTAAAATCAGAATCCCTACTCTCAGGAGCCACAGAAAAGCTGAAGACTTGCATAATCATTTTATGTAGACTGAGGATTGTTTGTCTTTACCTCTTGACAAAACTTTAACGTTTAGTGCTGTTAGGTCTAACAACAATAAAGGAAACATTCAAGGTTTTAATCAAGGTTTAGAAAAGTGGAAAGTTAGTAAATTATGTGAATGATATAAAACAAAGCAATATCACTTATTGTTGGATAGTTGGTAAATTTTAATGAAACATAATATGTAAAGTACTGTGGCGTAATGAATGGTATTTAAATGACAAGGTGATCAAATATAAGATGTACACAGAATCATGGCCAGTCCTGTTTAATATCTTTATTGGTGATCTGGATGAGGAAATCAAGTGTGCCCTTAATCAGTTTGCAGGTGACACCAAGTTGGGTGTGAGTGTTGATCTGCTGAAGGGCAGGAAAGCTCTGCAGAGGGGTCTGGACCAGCTGTATCCATGGGCTGAGGCAAATGGTGTGAGGTGCAACACTATGACATGTCAGATCCCGGCCCTGGGTCACAACAACCCCAGGCAGTGCCCCAGGCTGGGGCAGAGTGGCTGCAAAGCTGCCCACAGGAAAAGGAGCTGGGGGTGCTGGTGACAGCAGCTGAACATGAGCCAGCAGTGCCCAGGCCACAAAAGATCAATGGCATCCTGGATTGTCTCAGCAATAGTCTGGACAGCAGGACCAGAGCAGTGATCTTCTCCTGGTACTTGGAACTGGTGGGAGGCTCCACCTCAAATCCTGTGTTCAGTTTTTGGCCCCTCACTGCAGGAAAGACATTGAGTTGAAGGAGTAAGTCCAGAGGACAATGAAACTGGAGAAGGCTCTGGATCACAAGTCCTATGAATAGGGGCTGCAAGAGCAGGTATTGCTTGGCCTGCAGAAAAGGAGGCTGAGGGGAGAACTAATTGTCCCATAAATAGGAGGCTGTAGCAACATGGAGCTTGTTCTGTTCTCCCAAGTAACAAGTCATACGAGAAGACAAAATGGCCTCAAGTTCCATCAAGGAAGTTTAGACTTGATATTGGGAAAAAAGTTTTCGTGGAAAGGCTTGTCAAGCATTGGAAATGGCTTCCCAGGGAAGTGATAGAATCACCATCCCTGAAAGTGTCTAAGATGTATAGATGTGGTGCTTAGGGAGCTGGTTTAATCAAGGATTTGGCAGTGTTAACAGTTGGACTCAGTGAACTTAGGGGTCTTTTCCAAACTACACTGTTCTATGATGTTTTATGAGCAGTGTCCTACTTAAAGTAAGCACTAATTTCTAAATTTCCCAAAAGGTCAATGAAAGTATTCAACAAAAGCAAATGTAAAGCTCAGCCCCTGCAATAGATAAAGCGTAGAAGCAGAACAGGTCAGGCACAGCTGCTTTGGAGCAGCAGAAAACAGCAGGGATGTTTTCTGGACAGGGATGGCAGGGTTGCCTTCAGGGAGCAAGACCCCAAGACAGCAATGAAGCCACAGCCACATGTGTACTACCAAGTTACCAGCCAGAAGATCTGGGGAAAAATCTTGCTCTGCTGTCTGAGACCTGAGTGCTGTATCCAACCTAAGGCTTCTCTGCACATGACAGATACTGACCTACTGTAGAGACTTCCAAGGAGTCCACCAAAATGGTATGTGAACCCCAGCACAAGATTGGGTCAAAAGAGGCTCCAGAACTGTGTCTGTTCATTCTGGGAAGAAATAACATTGTGGAGGGCCCTTAATGGTGTGTACTGATACTTGGTAGATGGGAACAGAGAAGACACAGCCAAGGTCNACACAAGAAATAATGGCTAGATATTAGGAAAAGCTTTTCATTAAAGTGTGATTTACTTCTAGTAAAAAATAGCTTTGAGAAGTTGTGGAATTTTCCTCCTTGGAGATGTTTGAATGCAATTGACCATATTTGAGGAGCTGATTGCTTTGTCTCTAATACTTTCTTGGTGGTTCAGAGTGTTAGTGGCACAGCTGTGGGAACAGAAGACCACTGCTTGCTGAGAGACATGATCAGCATTAATTTCCATAGCAGGATATTTACATCTGGTGAACTGCAGTTTCATTTCTAATATTTCTATTCCACAGCCAGTTCCCACACTTCACACTCACATGAGCCAAGGCCGAGTGGCTGTGACTAGCTCAGACACAGCACCACAGTCCCAGGAGCAGGACAGGCTAATCACCAGGGTATTTCATCTGGCTGGGTTGCCAGCATCTGTGTTCTCTTGGCTCCCCCTCAGCAGAGCATTGGATGCCTGTGGATGTGTGTTGCTAGAGAACTATTGCTTTTGCTATCTATCACATTGTATGTTAGGCAGCAGGCGTATACTGATAATGTGGCTCTAGGCCAGGCTCTGTGACTCTCTCCCCATCTAATGCCAGTTAGCTGCTCTCACCAAGGTTTCTGTCACCTGCTGGGCTCCTACCTCAGATGTCTGAAGGAAGAGCAAAGTTCACACTGGTTATGTGAAAAAGTTTGTCTACTGCTTCTTTGCTTTCTAGATCAAAGACCATTTATCCAATCAGATAGTGCCAGTAAGTCAATCTTTCCTCCACCTCAACAATGTTTTCAAGAAGGTTTCATCACATAAGGACAAAAGCCTAGGTCTTTGACTCTAATAAAAGGACAAAAAATTTCCTCGTCATAATCTACCTGAAATACATATAATAGATGCAAACAGTGATGAGTATAATTTTCCACCATGAAAAATAATGAATTATAAATGTAAGAGACATCCAAAAGAAAGAAATTCTGCTGCACAATAATTTGTGGGCTTTTGAAGTCTATGTTTGTTCAGAGAAAGGTTTATTTGCTCCTCAAAAGGCATCAGGACAGGTCTGGGTTGAGGAAAATCCAAATTTCAGACATTACCAGTGGGCTTTAGAGGTACATTTCATAGCAAGCAACTCTGAATTGAACACCACAGAGATATGAACCATTCTGTTCACTGTTCTGTTCATTCTGCGCCTGTTTAACAAAAAAACACAAAACACCCACACTTCTCCATTAACTACAATAATGTCATGAACTTTTTCTTGTATGCTTTTCCCACAAACTAGCCACCCTATTTACTACATTCCCAAATGAAAAAGAGGTTTAAATATATTACAAATTGGACAACACTGTCATTTTTTAACTTACAAACTGCAAATAATTTGCTCTCACACAGAGCAATCTTTAAGTCCCTGTTGATAGCAACTCCATAAAAACTAATTTTTAGTTTTTAGCTGTCCTAATGAATGCGTGATAAAAGTTTCAGTCTTCTAGACTGTTTTGTGCTCATCATAAATGAACAAAGTGATATGTTACATGTTTCACCAAATACAGTGATGTCCAACAAGTTATTATTGTTTACTCACAGATGAAGAACACATACCCATTTTATGGTACAGTCCACCATTACATATCTTTCTCCTTCAACTGATACAACAGAATGCTAAGAAGATGTCCTAATGCCATAAGCCATTAGTCTTGTAGAATAGCTCCAGACCTCTCATTAATGTTTGAGATCACAGTGGAAGTGTACTGAGAAAAGTATATATTAAAAATGCTTTTACTTTAGGAGTGCATTTTTTTTTCTCTGAGTTTCATTTGTCAAGCACACCATTTCATAGTTATTCAAACATTGTAGCTCATCACCAAGAGAAATACATTAAAAAATATATACAGCTAAATGGTTTTTACCAAATATTTGTGTATTTTTTCCAGTTTTTGTAATTCTTCAGTAAAAATTATAATCTGAGACATATTTATAAATAAATTTTTACTTGATACTTTTCTCTGTTAATTGCTAGAAAGCATGCTGCAACAAGAGAACAGACCAGCCTGTCTATTAACTTTGGGTTAAATGGTTTTCTCACATACTTACATACTTGAAGTGAATCTTAGCTTTTGACATTCACATTCTATAAAGTAAACTTTCGGAAGACAAATCATTAACTCCTTTGTATTGGAAGTGCATTTTTGCTTTCAAGTTGGAGAGCTGAAGCATTGGTGTAACTACAAGGTGCATCAAGAATAAAAATCAAGTTGGCAGTTGTGAATAATGAGTAGAAGTAACCTTTTTACTCCTTGACTCTGAACCCTTCTACTTTTCCCATTTAGCTGTTCTATTTCATTAATCTAAAACATTTATCTACAAACCTATTACTTTTATGATGTGATGTAATAAATTTTCTAATTTATTGAAACATTAAAAAGCAAAAACATTTTAGCTAAATAAAGAAGAAATCAGTCCAGCAGCAATGGCTGATATTTTCAATAGTTGCTTTAGGAGTACTGCATGCCTCCTGTCAATATTTATGTAATCCAGGTATGCTGATTTTTAACAATTCTAGTTCATAAGAGAGATGAAAATTGGGTTGACTCTAGCAGAATTTTCAGCTGTTAAAATTATCTTTCCAGACTTCACAGTAAAAAAACTTACAAAAATATGTTTTCATACTCAATAGCACACCTCCATGGATTGAAATTAGAAAAAAAAGTTTCTTGATACAACCTAAGGGCACAACAAAAGGGATCACAAAAAAAAATGCACCTACTCTATTCTGCAGTCTCAAGAGATACTCTTTGTGGTGTTCATATCTGCAATTGATTCTGATTTTTCTCATGTCCCTAGAATTTCTACTATTTTATTACTAAATTGTCTTCTTATCCTAAATGATGACAAAACACAGGACAGTTACAGAGTCCTTTGAAAGTTTTATGTTGTGTAAGAGGACATCATTGCATTAGGTTTAGCATAAATCATTCTTTTACAAGGTTAGACTTTTAGACATTAATTTAAATTCTTTAAAAAGAATACTGTTTCTCACAGTGTGATTTTTTTTTTTTTGTGACATTTCTCTCTCTCTTTCTTTCTTCTTTTTCATATGTAGAATAAGTTTTCACTGAAAAAAACTTAAAGAAGCAATGGCTTTGTTACATACTGTCCTAGCCAGGATAATAGTGTCATATTGAACTAGGCCATGGAGGAAGTAATGGAGATTCCTGAATATTCTGTTCTAATGTGGTTGAATGAGAGAGTTCTGAGGGTTGTGATCAATAGAGTAGAATCCAGTTGCAGGCTGGTGAAGTTACTAGTGTTCCCCAAGGAGCAATACTGGATCCAGCCATATTCACTTGTCTCTCAATGACATGGACGAAGGGATGGATACTACTTTCAGCAAGTTTGCTGATGGCGTGAAACTGGGGGAAGTGGCTTGTCCCTCTGAAGGCTGTGCTGCCCTTCCATGGGACCTTGATTGGCTGGCAAGCTGTGTGGAGAACTTTATGAGGTTCAAAGAGGACAAGTGTAGGATCCTGCACCTGGGGAATAACCTCAAGCACCATATAGGTTCAGAGCTGACCTACTAGAGAGCAGTTCTACAGAAGACCTGGGACTCTTGGTGGATCACAAGTCGACCACGAACCAGCAGTGTCATTGAGGCCAGCACAGCCAATGGTATCCTAGGATGTATGAGAACAAGTGTGGACAGCAGGTTGAGGGATCCTGCCCCTCTAATTCACAGAATCACAGAAACACAGAATCACAGAATTGGTGACAGTCACAGGTTGGAAGGGACTGCAGTGAGTCATCTGTCCCTGCTCAAGCTGAGTCATCTCAGAGCTCATTACACAGGAATGTGTCCAGATGGTTCTTGAGTATCTCCAGTGGGGAGACTTCCACAACCTCCCTGGGCAATCTGTTCCAATGCACAGTTACCTGCACAGTAAAGTCCACTCTCATGGTCAGGTGGAACTTTCTGTGCATCAATTTCTGCCCACTGCCTCTTGACCTGTTGCTTGGCACCAGTGAGAAGAGCCTGGTCCATCCTTTTAGCTCCTCTCTTTTAGATACATATACACATTTTGTCTCAGTCATCTTCTCTCAAGGCTGAACAGGCCTTCACATGAGATGAGGTCAATTGGTTTGAGCATGATGGCTAATAATGCCAAGGTCAACCCTATATGGGCCATTCACTGAAGAGCTGGACTCAATGACCCTTGTAGTTCTGGTCACACAGGAGTTTTGGAGTCTCCCTCTCTGGAGACATTCAAAACCCACCTGGACACATTCCTGTGTGACTCTGCCTTGGCAGGGGAGTTGGATATCTCCAGAGGTCCTTTCCTACTCTAAATATTCTGTAGTTCTGTGAAACACCAAAACTGGGCTGTTATATCAGCAACACTAATATAGCTACATTTATAAATGGACATTATGAAAGGAACTACTACATTTAAAAGGCTAAGCATCTTACCCCTCATTCATCAGATGACTTCTTCCTCCTCCTGTGAAACTATAAATAATGTATTTCTTTAAAATTTTTTGGTTGCAGATTTCTTTTGCTTGCAGACTTTTTATTTGTTTGTTTATTTTTTGTTTGTTTTTAGAAGAATGGCATCAATTTTCTGTTCGTGTGAAATAGCATTATAACATTTGACTGGATTCTGTAAATTGCGGAATCCGTTAGGTTTTACATCCATTTTTCCCAAGTTGCACCACTAAGTTTATCCTATTAATTCAGTTTTTTGTCTTGGCTCAAGTGAGACTTATTCCTTTGTTGATTTTCCCAAGTTTTTTGTGGTGTGTCTTCTGATGAAGATGTATTTTTTTCTTAATAGTTAAGATTTGCAGAGGATATTTGGAAGGTGATGTTCACCTCAGATTTGATATTTAGCAATTCTAATACTCTGTATTCCACAGGTTATCCGAATAAACAAGGATATTTTAAATTCTCTACATACATTGACTTTATCGTTTTTTTCAACTGTTTGGGGAACAGATTAACCATAAATGGAAATGTATGTGATAAGACTGTATGACTAGTGCAAGATGTGAAGAGTCAAGGATGTGGGAGTGACCTTTCTATATGGTCAATTAAAAGATTGACTGGCTTACGCTGAGGTTACTTTTTTTTTCTGCTTTGTGTGCAAATTGATTCAATAGAAAAAAAAACCTTCAAGGATATCAGATGAAAAATGCAATTAAAATATTATATAAAGATGAAAACAGTCCAAAGGCAATGAAGTTTTAGGTTTGTTTTACAAAAAATTAATAAATTTGTGTTCTGATGACTAACATTTTTTAAATAATGGAAATTCCACCACAGGATTAACTCTAAAATATTTATTATAATTGGGTGGTAGAATCTCTAAAGAATCAGCTTCAAGAACTGAATAGCGTGTAAACTGAAGGCTTAGAACAAATATTAGAATTGCATATTTTTATTTTCAAAAACAGAATTAATTTTATTACTCAGAGCACAGAGAGGTCCTGATTCATAAATAACTCATGTTACATGACATAACTGTTGCCAATACCATTTGAGTCCTTTATCAGAAAACAGACATTTCTATTGTTTCCAGATCTGCCTTTTCTCTACTAAGTGTTAGATGACAGCATGATAACAACCTCTAAACACTGTCCATGCCAGCATGTATCATGTACCTATTAGTAGCAAGAGTTAGCTCCCTTCCAGTTCACAGTATAGTTCCATTCAGTTTTTCCATTGAGGTCTCACCAGTTCTTCCTCACCTACAGATTTTACATTTGTGAGAAGGCTGTTAACCAATAAAATTGTTCCCAAAACTTCTTAAACTGAAAAAAGTTCTCCCTTTAGTAGTTTCACTTCGTATCTTTATGAATAAGTAAAACAAAATTTATGTTCAGTTCCTGTTAAGGTAATTAGCATGTTATATATTTGTTAATAAACTAATAGTCTCAATTTTAACATCATGTTAAAAAGATAGTAATATAACTGGGTATCCTGCACTTCTTGTGAACACCTGCAAGTTTGAAGACCCATACAACATCAAGAGAAAAAACAAACCAGCTTTTTATCTAAGTACTGTTGGACTTCAGCCCTTCCATGTGAGAATATGTTTGACTTCTCTGATTTCAAATTGTTATGAAGAACTGAGTCAAACATGAAAGATGTTAGAATAAACTGATATGAACCATTCTTACTTTGAAAATTATATAGAATCTCTCCAGAAGTGCTGACATCTGTCCTCTATTTAAAATCAATTGCATGGTCATAGGCATATAAAGAAGCCTTTGTTATAAGGAGTGCATATTTACAGTACAATGTTTACAGATACCTGTATGTACATTCTTAACCCATAACACAGATTTTATAGAAAAACATTTATGAAGGAATGCATAACTTAAGTGACAAGCCACCTGCAACTTTGACTTTAAAATTACCAATATGGTGCTGAAAGCAAATCTTAATGTCAGTGCAGCTTGAGGAAGATTCATACTGTTTATAAATGGTGATAATTATGAGAGAATTACTTTCTCTGAAATTTTTTTTATGTTTTTGTCTCTGTAAGTCAAATTTATTTACAAACTGCTAAAACATGATATTTTCCATGATGAGAAAAAAGGGAAATGTTATATAATTAAATTTTCATTAAGGTGGATGTAGGGTGTGCTATTACATTCTTTTAAGCAGACCAGTAAAATGTGGATGAGATGTAACCACCAGCTGTTTGAAAAAATTACTTTCAGTTAACGAGGAATCATTATTAATCATTTCAGCTGGAGAGTTCCACAGGGGGCTGTTTTGGCCATGTTGTTTTTCAGTGTCTAAAAGAAAAGAGATTTGAATGACAGAAGAAACCATAAGCTTTAAAAATCTGTGGCTGATGGATAGCTGGGCAGGATTGTAAATGCTCCAGAGAATAGGATTAGAATTTACAAAAAATCTTGACAAATTACACAACTTAAAGAAAACAAGAGAGTGCAAGAAAAATACAAGGATGCCATGATAAAATGCACAAATAAAACAAAAATAATTTGATAGAATGCAGAAACACAAAATTTTAACATAGCCTAATACTACAGGTTTGTTACAACATAGGAAAATTCTTTAATAAATCCCACATTACTGCTTCTTAAGCCATCAAAATTTTAGGACCTATTTAAGCATACCATAGCTCCTTTCCTGATTTCTCTATACACTTGATACTGCTTCTAAAGGCACGTAGTTAAGGGGAAAGTGAGGATTCACACCAGTAAATAAATAACACACTGCAAGCTCTGTATCTGGACATCATGAACACTGGAATTAAAGAGCATCTGCCTCGAAGTTCAGATATAGCCATTGCAGCATATAAACATTCTAGAATATAAACAAAAGGAGCTAAATATAATAGAAAACTTTTGATAGTATTGTCATGCAAATATGGGTTCTGTGCTGTGGTAGGGAATACCAAACTGCAATGTTTTGGCAACAAAACTGGATGGGTTTTCAGTTAAGGTTAGTACTGAGAAGAAAGGGGGAGGCATTTTATGCAAGTATAGATTATCTGCCAGGAAATGTATGTAGGTTGTTATTAATATAACCTCCATAAAATAATTGAATTACATATGGGTTTGAGTTTTTAGGCTTTGATATATGAACACCTGCATTTTGTTTTAAACTAGAATATTCCTTCAGGATATTAAGAAAAAGAGATTATATAATTTAATGGAACTTTTTGATTTCTTCATCAGGCATTTTTTTGTGTCTTTTGAAGAAATGTGATGAGATTGACAAAGGCTATGATTCAGCAAGAATAGAAAAATGTTGTGAAATGTCTGTTGGAATATTGCAAAAATTAAGGCACATGGATCAAATATAAATTTGGGAGTAATAGCATTTGGCATTATTTTTAAGTGAAAGGGACACAGATATCACAATAATTACAGAGCAGTCCTAAATAAAATATGTTCCTACTGCTCTTATATTAGGCTTTACTCAAATCTCTTTCCAGTTGTGAAAGAACTAGACAACACAATAGTCTATGTAACTTTTACTGATCTCTTTTACACTATTCTGTTTTTCTAAAAATATAAGAAATGGGAAAGGATCTTGTATTCATAGAATAATAGAATCATTAGGATTGGAAAAGATCTCAAAGCTAATCAAGTCCAACCATTCACCAAGCACTGCTGTGTTCACCACTACACCATTTGCCCAAGTATCACACCTACATGTTTTTGAACACTTCCAGGAATGGTGCAACTTTGACCAAACCTCTTCCACTGCCTAACCATCCTTTCAGTGAAGAAATTTTTCTTAATCTACAATCTCCCCTGATGAAACTTGAGGCCATTTCTTCTCGTCCCATCTCTTGTTACCCGGGAGAAAAGGCTGCTCCCCACCTCACTACAACTCTCTTTTAGGCAGTAGCAAATATCAATAAGATCCCTCTTGAGCCTCCCTTTCTCCATGAAAAAATCCAGAATACTTTAGATGTGCAAAAATAACTAGATTTTGGTGTAAAAAACTGATTTACACTTAAATGAAATGTTAAAAATTTCTCTTCCATGGTCTATTTTGAACACCCTTTTTTTTTTTGAAACATCTTTTTGGAATGGGTAGCTCAGGATGCTACTATTGGGAGTGAAATAAGATTTTGGACAATGTTTTTCCAGGATTGAATTTAACTTTTCAAGTCTGTTGATACTTGGCAAAACTTTCACAAAGAAAATTAGAATTAGTGAAAGATGCTAATACACACTGTTAGAATTCCTTCTGGAATTTGTCTTCATATTCATCATTATAAAAGTAGAGGAAATTGTTCTCTATGCTGAATTATAAACAGTATTTAAAATTCAAATTGAAAAAAAAAATGGAAAACAACATTTTATTCCCTTTTTTGTTTTTTTTTCCACTGACCTGTTGAAAGGGAGGTACAGTATCATTGTCCAGTACTGAGTCATCATAAAGTGATAGTTACTGCCTGGTAGTTCATATGGTGCCTTTAAAAAGGGGGAGTTATAAAAGGGGATTAGAAATGCAATAGTCTACTCAGTTAATGAATACTATCAGTGGTTTTTACTGAAGTGATAACCTCAAGTAGAGAATACAGCATTTTCATATTACAGTAGCCTCTTTCTTGTTTTCTAAAATTGTGATGATTGCAGGTCCGGTGAAATTTAAATAAACTTGTGAAAATAAGACTTAAAGACTTGACAGTTGTTGAAGAAACATCCTGTAACAGTGGAAACTCACTAAGATTTAAATTATGGCTGAATAATGTCCTTGAGTCGTGTGTGCAAACTTAGAGAATAAATCACTTTTTACATTAAATAAAACCAAATTACTTCCAGGAAGCAGAGTTCTTGTTCTCTTTAAAGTACAATTAATTTCTGGCGATACAATACAATGAACTATCTTATTGATATTTTCAATTTATGTACATAGAAATAACGTATAAAAATATCATTTTCATCTAAACATGAGAGTGTATAACTAAAATTCCCAAGATGATTTTGCAGAACAGGAAAGTTTGTGGACAGAGAGAATTTGTAACTTTTCTGGATCAATAGTTTAGTTTACAGCAGAACTAAGATTATGCTTAAGGATTATTAACATATAATTTCCTGATTTTAAGCAGTTGGAGGCTTTCTATGCAAGGATCAGAGTGCTGCCACAGTCAACTAATTTTGCAGGGAAGGTATTAATATAGAGGGTTTTGCACCCAATTTCAATTCTACGTAACTTTTTTCTCCAGTTGGTTAAAACTAGAACAAAATAGTCTAGCGTAATTGTCCCCACGAAGAATCAAAATAATAAAACAAAAAAGGGTGTAGTGAGCCTCAGGTTAATTTAGACTCTTAAGACACTCTGCTTGCAAAGTATATTTAGCTTAAGAGGCATATTTCCACTTGCACTGTGATTCTCCTATCAGATTTCATATACTGCAGCTGTCCAAGACAAGGAAGGGGAAGAGAAATAAAGAATATAAAAAAATATTGTGAGAAAATTTGATTGGAGAAATAAAAGTAAGTTAAACTTTAAAAATAGGAATTTTGTTGGGTTGATTTGGGGTTTTTCCCTTGTTTTCCCCCCTAGCAAAATAGTAACAATATTGCATGATGACTTCTGCAGAGACAACAGACTGTTCAGCAGGCTGAGAGACCTAAAATTAAATGTGTTTTTATGGTGGAAATTCCGAGGTCCTTAACTTGGAGACATTGATGACATTCTGCTGGAGCCATTTGATTTTCACTGTTAAATGTTCAGCTCAAACTATAGTTAGAAACTTTAAAAATGAAAATAACCAGACTATTTTAATATAAAGAAAGGGTAAATATATATAATTTTATCCTCAGGTTCTTTTTTTGAACATGTGTAAAATAGTTTGGGAAAAAAGTCTGCCAATCTTTAAGCCATGAAAAAACCCCAAACCAACAAACAAGCTCAAAACCCAACAGCAATCCCTCAAAAACAAACAAACAAAAAACAAACAAACAAACAAACAAACCAATGTAAAAAAAATAAACCAACAACCAAAAAAACCCACAAAACTAATTTATCTAATACAAACACCATGGAAAAATTGTTAGAACTTGGCAACACTGCAAGCACTGAATGGATAATCTGTTAATAGGATGTCTTGAATAATCTTAAGATTACAGAGGCATACATGCTTCCTCCAAAGCATGCAGATTACCATTATAGCATCTAATATTCTCCTTTTATATGTTAATTATCATTAGTGTAAAACTAACATAAATTGTATGTTTATGCATAATTTTTCTATGTATCTTTCTTTTCTACTATTCGAAGAGACACATTTTTACTTTCTGTATTTTCTAATATTTATTTACCACATCTTAAATTTTGAGCATTAATCTTTGTTAATGTTTCACTGGAAAGCGAAAAATGCTTGTAGAAAAAAAGTTGGAAAGTAATTTGCTGCACGAAAATCAATTTTAGATTGTTTTTAGTAAGCTAATGTGTAACCTCAAACCTTATTAATGGAATAACCATGGTTATAGTATTGATAATTTTAACAAATCTTAGCAATTATAAAGAAATGCATCCAGTTCCATGAAATGAATGTTAATTCAATGATGAATCATTTGTATTTGATGATCATAAAGGAGATTTGCTGCACTAATCTGTTTTCTTCTTCTGCTTTTATAGAAAACATTCCTTCTTTGCATCCCCATATTTACAAATATCATGTACAGTCAGACTCTCTATTGCTTTTACCCTGATGCACTTTCATCAGTCATCACAAAGCATTCTGACCCCTTTCAAACATGAAAATATATCCTTTTTTATTATTTTAATTACTTCAATTTGCCCCTCCTATAACTGAAATCCTAAAATATGGTCTGATTATTTTTATTGCCTTCGAAGGATTAAAGTAATTTGTTTTCCAAAGAAAATTTTTATGTTCAAATAAACTTCTCAAGTCATAATTTAAACTGATCTGTTGTGCAGTCTGAACTCTTCTACCCAGATGTCCCTGGAGTTTACTGGTCCCCACAGAAATTAAAAAATTTTAATTTCCAGGAGAGAGCTTAAAATTGATTTTTCTTCAAACACTGTTGTGGTATAGGGAGAAGAAGACTGAACACACTTGAAAGCTTAGGCTTTTATTGGTCTGCTTTTGTAACATAAAATGTGGTTCTTTCAGAGAGTACTATTTGAGGTGTAACTCGATATTCATGTAAGGTATATGTATGCTAATTATTTGTGTTTTTTACAGATATTGAACAAGCATTTACTTGTTTTGTTGCATATCTAGTGTCTGACTATTTATTGTCAGTAGTGATAGAAAGCTTTCGGTTTGTGTTTTTCAGATCTCAGGATAGAGTTGTTTTGATTGTGTTCCAAACCTGCAAGCTCAGGGTGAGTAATAATTTTTATTATTTCTTTATCCTGAATTTGGATGCCTCTGTGAGTAACTGTTTTCTAGCATATGATCATATTTCCTGGCACATAAAAAATCCAAAGTCCCATCCAGTCTGTGATAACGTCAACCAGTAATATCAGTGATTAATTAATCTTTATTTGTTTCAAGATATTGTGAGGAAAAAGGAGTTGCTTTTCCCTTACCTGTAACATTAAAATTAAATTGTTTGTGTTCTGTTTGTTGTGTTTTAACATAGTTTGACTGAAGACATCATAGCATAACTGTACTTCAATGCTCTATGCATCATTTGTACATTTTACATTTTGAGACTAATGTTAGCATAGTCATCAAACACAGAAAGTGATTTAATTTCAGAGAGAGAGAGACAACATGAACCAAAGAAGCAACTATCTGTGAAAACAGTTCTCCAGTTGTAAACTGCATTTCTGTACATTAAATAACTGGTGAGAAACCATATTTTAGGAGTGAATCAGGGCCAAGCAGCAGAAAACAGTAATACTATCATGTTACAGGTTTTATCAAAATTACTTTTTACTGTCAGGATTCTTATGTTGCAATGGGGGGGAGTGATAGATAAAACGGATAGCTGTTATAATGAAAACTAAAATTACTGGAAACCTGTGGTTGCTATAAATCAATTATTATATTTTCCATATAATAAGTTTTTTGAAAAATGTTATGTTCACCATGAAGTCAATTGAACAAAATACACTGATATTTAGCATGTTCCTGAAATGATTTAATAAGTAATGTAATAAAGCGATTGAGACAAACAAGCTTAAACAGGTTACCAAAGTATTCTCCTGTGTTTTAAGCTTGTTTCATGATATTAGACATAACAAAGTAAAGTGCTTGTTTCATAACAAGGGACAATATGATTAGCATGCAATTGAGATCAAACTCGTGAGTAAACCTCATTTGTACAACACTAATAGCTGTCATACTGTGCATACATGGGCAGCAAACAGCACTTCTAGACCGTGGAAACCTGAACCCAGGAGAACAGATCTGTCAGCTTTGCTTTGTGTTTCCACTCCCTGTGTGAAGGTAGAGGTTCAGTTTTGCCATGTTGCTACTTTTGTACTGAGCTGACAAATTTTGAGTTTTATGGCATATTTCTGTTTCAAAGACTTTCACTAGAAGCTCTGGTGGACTGTGTTTCCATTTTGCTTCTGCTGGTTTTCCATGAGTTTATTACTTGTTCTTTTGTTCAGTCCTTCAGAATGAAATTGATCATTGCTATCCCATAATTCTTTATCAGTGAGCAAATCTGCTATCATCAAAACTGTTAACTGTATAGATAACTGCCTTATGAAGTTTGTTGATTTCTGGTGGTTGGGGAAACACTGGAAGTGTTTAATAACAGTACACTAAAGTGACTGTTAAAAAAAGAAAACTCATTCTCAGAAACTCAGAAAACCCGTTTTCTCTGACCTGCTTCTTTTTACCATTTTTTCTAGTTCTCTCATAGTTCAGTTCTTAATTTTTTTAACTTCCTTCATATACTTAATTTATTTTTTGCCTCATATGATTAAAGAACGAAAATAAAATTTCAGGACTATGGAAAATTTTCTTAAAAAGCTGCAAATCAGACACTTAAATTTGCAATATATTCCTTCCGAGACAAATATTAATTTTTTAAAAATATACACTGGAAGAAAACAAAAAACATCTGTTTCCTGACACCTTGTGGATGATCTGAGATGAGTCTGTAAGGGGCAGCACGCAGCTTCAAAAAGTTGTGAAGGTTGTGTCTCTCCTGTCAGGATGTTAAGCAGTTGAATCAGTTCTGCTAACTTTCCATAGTTGTCTTTTTCACCCTTTTGGTATTTTTATATCAGTGAAAGCAGTGGCAGGAAGGAAGTAGATGTGGAGAGTGAGCTTGAATTTTATTGTATGTTCAGCTTGTGATGTCTATTTCTACAAGCTGACACTTATGAAAATAATTTCCACCAATCTGTATTTTTGACATAACATTTCATCATCCCAAAAATACCATAATTTTTAATTTTTATCATTTCTTATATTTTTATATTATCTAGAAAACCAATATAACAGCAAACATCTTTTTTTTCCATTTTAAAATTAATCTTTTTGAAGACAGACTTTGCATACATAATCTCAAAATGCCATTTAACATGAATTCCTCTGAGTCCCGTATCACAAATTATCAGATATAAATCTATAAGCATGCTTTCATGTTAACTGGAAACACCTTGGTGCTAGATACTGGATTTAGTATTGTATTTGGAGAATACTTTACTTCTGATTACTTATTTACATACAAATGGATGGAAATAAACACAAACAAATATGGACATATATATTTAAAAGCATATTAGTCTTCCTGAATGCATTCAGATTTGATCCTGTATAGTCTCTGATTGCATTTTTGCTTTATAGATAGATATGTATACATGCATACATAGAACTGTGTATTTATGCATTTCTAATGTGTAAAGTAGCATTTTGCTAAAAGCACTGTAAAAGAACTTAACTACTTGCTCTTTTTAATGTAAATTTTAAGCATAAGTGTAATATAACAGGGAAAAGCAGTACATTAACATTTATCTTTTAATACTTCTCATAATGGATTCACTAACATGTGAAAAGGTACAGATAGATATTTTGCATGCCATATCATGTAAAAGTAAAAAGTTGTATGTAAATTGCAAGTAAGTTCTGGGGTTCTTTTACTGTTCATTTTGGGGTTTTTTGAAGTCACAAAAAATAACTCCTGCTGGATAAACTTCTATCTTTCTAAAAGATTAAAATGTACCATTTCAAAAAATTATTTATTTTATTTGAAATACAAAATAGTCACTAATTTATTTTTTTTTATGAAGGAATAGAACCAATGCAAGTTAGCCATAATGGATAAAATGTGAAATGGGGAAAAAAAATAGCTTTTGCACTGAAAACACTTTGTTTCTTCAATAAGCGTACTTTGAAAATATTGATTAAAAAGTCCTACCATGGCCACAGCCTAGGGCAAATTATCATTAGAATGATGATATGCAATCTTGATGATATTCCCTTTTTTACCTCTGAGAATGCCATTACATCTCTTGGGAGTTGATTATTTCTGAAATTAAAATCAGCTTTAAAAAAAAAGGTATCTTGAATCTCATTTTCAGATTGATGGAACAAAACATACAATGACAGTAAATCTCTTTTAACGTAAACCAGAGACCCACATTATAATCCTCAGGGTTTTGTAACAGTGATTATATCCTGTTCTTTATAAACAACTTTGTTAGATTTCAGGCAGTAATTATTCTCACTTGAAACTTGCTTAAGAGACAGGGTTTGTGGACAAGGGCTTACCACCTATGCCTGACTAATACAAAAATACAAATTTGATTGAAACTAAATGAAGTTGAGCAAGGAAGAAACACTGGTGTTATACAGCTAAATGGGCATAAATTTTGGAATAATTTTCTCCAGTTACATTATTTAAATTATTTGATGGGTGTCAGACATGCCCCTCCTTGACATACTAGAAATCACTTGTAATGGACAGAATAGTGGGTACAATTGCCAATGGATTATTAGAAATGTTCTTAGACTGAGTTTCTAAAATATCTTTGAACTTCTATCAATTCACAGCCATCCCATTAAATACAATTTTTTCTTGGTTGTTTTCAGGATATGGGAAATGGGAAGAAATATTTTGAACTTATTACCTTGTATTTAGAAGTCGTGTCAGTATCTGCTTATGCAAGCTTAGAGTTACTCCTTTTTTACAAAGGATGTGGAATAGGAAATGTAAATTGTAAGTTAAAGGTAAAATTTTGTCTTTCATCCAGCCCCTAATATTATTACAGAACATATGAAACAGAGAGGACTTAAAATGCAACACAGCAAGAAGTTTTCCATTTATATTAGTAGAGATCTACTAACTTTCCAATGGAAGAAATTTCTCCCCAAGACCTAAGGGTTCAACTATTCTGTAATGCTGCAAGAGACAGGTCATCCTCAGGACAACTGGCCTCCTGAACTGGCCAGTTCTTTTTAGTCAGGTCAAAATACTGTACTTTCTTAGGTATGCAGGTATTTATATCTTTCATATGCATTATTTTCACTGGGCTTGTAAAAAACCATAAAATTAATGAGTCATTAGTTTATGCTAATACCTTGCACAAATTGACAGGAAGATGGAATTTGCCCAATAAATATCTAAAGAGCTTTATAAATGCCATATGCAGTATCCAATTTACTGCTTTACACATTGGGAACTAGAATTCAATCCACTCTTTATTGTGCCTTTTATTTTCTCTGTATTTTATATTTGTAATGAAAGCAGAGAAATGGTAACTTTACTCACTGCAGTACTGAAAGTGCTGTTAAAGCACAAGTTTATCAGAGATTTGATAATTTAAAATTCACATTGAAAATAGAGAAATAAAATTAAACTGAATATTTAGACAGTTGTTAGGCTATTGGACATATGCTTCAAATGATAATGTCCTGCCTTTTCATCTTCATCCAGCTTCTGCTCATGAATGAAACAAATTTTCCCAGAGAATAATCTTCTTCAAAAGTATCTCACGAATTGTCAAAATTTGTGGATCTATAAGGAGTTGAGCTGAAATCTAATCAATATTTGTTTGATGAAGTTGCAAAATAAGCAAACTCTTTTTTTCCATTTCATACACAGTTATGCTTGGTGTCCACAAGTTAAATTAGAAGCTGTCATGTGAAAATATGTGTCCAACATGTCATTTTCTCAATACTTCCTATCTCTGAACAAATACTGGGACAAAACCTGCATTATCTTTCAGGGAAATGTTATATTCTTTTGAGTGTGTTCATGTGCATGTTCTGTTGAAGAGTTTTCCTGAATCTTTATGCTCAGTAAGATATTGTATAGAAATAAAACCTGAAAAATTGCATTGCATAATGGAAAAAAAAAAAACCCTTATACCTGGGATGATGGGTCCCACAAATGCATGATTTCCTGCACAGATGGAGGAAAAAGTACTTAGCGGGTCATTTTCAAAGAAGATTTGTCCAATAGATTCACTCACATTCACTTGGGCATTGAGTACAGTAAAATCTGATCTCAACGGAGTATTTCAGAATTTTTAGGAGAAAATCACATATCATGTAAACAAATATACAACCAACTGTAGTGTTAGTCCTAAACAAAAGGCTGTTAAATTATTTTGATTCATAGCTCCAAATAAATATAGTGTTTTGAATAGATGCATCAAAGAACACAACACAAAATCCAAGCCAGGTCAAAGATTCAGCTTTCTCAGCATGACTTTTCCAGTGGTACTTGGCTGCAAAGGTTTAAGTGATTTTTCTTCTGAGCTAGCTTCCAGCTTCTGTCAGTCTGATTGTCTGTTCCACTCAGCTCAATGTATTGCACTGAAATGGAAAAGTGGGAAAGCATAATGAAGAAATCTGAAAACACTTCAAATTTTCATAATTTTAGATTTCATTACTGGATATGTTGAGTAAAGTTTCATATGTATTATGGGCAAATTCGACCAACCTTTTAAACTTAAAAAAAAAGTCTTTTTCAGAAAAATCAGAATGGAATTCCTTAGAAATTTTAATCTAATTTAAAAATTAAGATGACTACAGAGGAGAAGAATAAACATGTCATGTGCTAGAACACATATTTCTGTGTACTTCTAGCAGTTCCTTCCAGTACAATCTCTTCCTTCCATCTCCTCCTCGTCCACTGGCATTTGTGTGTTGATAAATTGCTTGCAGCACATCTGAATGTACAACTTGAATAGGTGTATGCAGCTTCTAGGGTACTATTTTCTTTTTTGTTTCTTTCCCCCACGACATAGCAAAAGTAAGGAATTGATGTACTGTGGTTTGTCCTTTTGAACACTGATAACTCTATCAGTGTTTATCAAATTTGTATCTGAACTGAAACTTAGTATTTACTTGGACGATGTGTATGCTCAGAGACTGAGATTAGCCTTATTCCAGATCTTTTTATCAATAATGAGGAATTAGGGGAAGAAAATAGAGTAACTTGCATTCAGGAAACAACACTGAAGTGTATTCATGTCTGCAAAAGTCTTTCAACAGAAAGTAGGTAATACTAGAGGTAATAAAAGAGGAGATTTCATTGTGTAACTGGGCAGAATTCAGCACCCCATAAATCAGATTATTAATAAACTGCCACTCTCATCAGTAGATACCAATTGGCAGTGACTGCCCTTTCTGAATTTGGATTTTGAGTTTATTCTTAAGTATTCATGCTCTCTAATACACTTTCTTTCAGTGCAAGCCATTCTCTTTATGCAGAAAATATACTTAGTTCTTGTGCCATATGTAAAATAAAAAAATACCACAGAATAGTAGCACACAAATCAACTTTACCATTTTGTCATTCATAAAAAGAGGACTGGAGTACATAGGACTATTTTTGTACCTGGACATATGGGAAAGGCTATGGGAAATATTCCAATGCACAGTAGAAATCAGACTTCTCTAGACAGAGAGACACAAGCATATTGTTACTAAATCATGGGGGTTTTCATACTTTAGAGGTTTTTTTACTTGCTTCCAAAACCATTGCAAACCCCTTTGCAGATCAATCCCAGTGAAAATCTCATAAATTTTCCAGTAACTTTAGAGATAGGTTATACACAGATATATTCTCTATAATGAAATATCAGATAATCTCTTCACAAAGAATAGTTCTTTATGAAGGAGTGAAACTATTGCATAATATGAACAACATATTGTTGCTTTGAGGCCTACTTTGTTGCATATTTATGCACTTTGAGAAAATTTTCCTATTTCAGATGTACGTCTTCTCTCTTCAAATTCCAAAATGTTTAGGGTGAAATAGTATGATGAACATGCAGTGGCTAACATGTGCAAAAGAAATTTCTGTGAAGGACTGGCTTGGAAGAGAGCTAACAAAAGCTTCATCCCAAAATGAAACTCAGGCTACAAATATTCATTATTAATTAATTCATCTTAAGCTAACCAAAAGCATAGATGCAAATGACCATATCTTTTGTTTTCTTTTTATTCTTTTTCTTTTTCTTTTTCTTTTTCTTTTTCTTTTTCTTTTTCTTTTTCTTTTTCTTTTTCTTTTTCTTTTTCTTTTTCTTTTTCTTTTTCTTTTTCTTTTTCTTTGCTTTTGCTTCTTTTATGCTTTTCCTTCTGCTTTTCCTTATCTTATGCTTTTCCTTTAGTTTTCCCTATTTCAGGTACAGGATTACATGACAGAACTGTAAAAGAGAAAGATTGGGCCATTGTCAGAGTATCATTTTCAATTGCTTTACTTCTACATGAAAAATAAATTTCTCTGTAGTTTTAAGGCATCAGTTCATATCAACTCTGCTACCCATAAGGAGATAATTGAAGTAATTTTCTTCCAACGATACGTCTTTTTAATTGTTTAAAGATCTAGGATAACAGTAATCTGGGAATGTTGAAATTAATAGTACGGATTGAGTGGAGGCATATATCCTTTAGAGAGGTTCTTTGATGTTTGTACTGCTGCCTTTTAAAAGAAATTTAGTAGAGAGGAAGAATAGAAGGAGCTCCAAGACAATGTGAAGCTCTCACCACCAAATCTGAATTTCCTGCCATGGACACAGACATCTTTTGCCAGAACAGATTGTTCAAAGCCCCTGATGTTGAAATAGTTTTAGGGGGACATTCACAACTTGGGCCAACCTGTACAGTGTCTCACCACCTTCATCATACAAAATTTCTTGTTGATGTGCAGTTTCATTCATTATTTAATCTTCTAAGTTATTTAGAAAAAATTAGACTAATCTTTCTAATTTCTTTGAGGTTTCCTTTTTGTCATTCCTATAAACTATATTTCTACATAGTTTTCCATAGGTGTCAATCTTGAATTTTCATTCTCCTTTCCCATACATCTGAAAGCACCCCTAATTTCTGGAGAAAAGCTGACTGAAAAATATGAAACATTTTGCTTTTCTTTTTTAATTCCTTCTTTTTTTGGCTGCCACTCTGCAGCCTCCTTTGTACTTACCCATTGCTAGACATTTTAAACATGGAATCTACCTTAAGTATCTTAAAGAGCTATGACTAACATTACTGTATTTTTTATGTATTTTTTTTTCTCTAGTTTTAATATGATAAAAAAATGCTACAATCTCAGGAAATTTTCACCTTTAGAGTAAAACAAACTCCTTCTCCAAATAGTGTTGGATGCAGGTTTTTATCTGCACTTTCAAAGAAACATTGTAACTATACTCATCCAGTTTAATTAAATTTTCTGTTAAATTTCGGAAACCATGGGAGGAAAGTTACTGCTGTTTTAAATAAGTTCTTCTTTTTTCTTCATGGTTTGATTTGCTAGTCTCAGAAGAAGACAATATTTCTGTTTCTGCAGAATTACCTTAAGGCAGTGTGGGCAGGGAAAGAGTGGGGTGAGTGTCCAAATACCACTGCATGCAGCATATATATTTAAACAATTCTTAATGTGCATACAAGACCCTAAATTGCCTATGAAAAATATCTAATGCTAGATCTTGGCAAACCTCAGTGGCTCATGTCATCTGGGAAACACATATAGCCTGGAAAAAAAACCCGAAAAAACCCCAAACCTCCCACCGCATCACTCCCTGCCAAAGGAGAAAAAAACAAAAAAAGAAAAAGGACAAGGTAGAAAAAATATTGTATCAGTTTCATCAGTTTCACTCTTTTCTGCTGCCTGAACATGAGAGAGTTTAAACCAAAGGAAATACACATTGGCATGACATGTTCCCAGACAAGAGGCTGTTTCTGAAAGAGTATTACAGCTTTCAGCCTGAATCTTCCCCATCCACCAAAACCATGAATGATAGTGCAGAGATGACACAAAGGCTTCTTCCTAATGAGCTCCTTCACATCCAGCGGGATGTCTATCATGTTTGCCTCTTCTTATTCCTTTTAATTAGCCATAATGCTTATTTTCCTAGGTACTTTTGAACCAATTAGAACAAAATAATGGAAATAGAGATTGTGAAAAATGTACTAGATGGTAATTCTCCTGACCAGATGTCCACCCCATCATAGGACAGAAGACCACTCTCCTCTAGATTTAAACCTTAAGCAAATGGCCTTCCCAGGGTTATGACCACTTTTTTCTTTCTCTCCTTTTTTGGGGTAGTTGAGCCTGATGCCTTAAGTTTTAGCTTTTCTGTTTTCACCTGCTCTCAAGGCATCAAGCCAATAGTCCATTTGCTAATCTTTTAAAACAAAAGCAAAGACAAAGAAATGCTCTGTGTAAAAATCCTGTATGTTATGTCATGCTGTCTCTATGTTCCTTTCCAACCAAAGCAATCTACTCATTCATAGAGTAAAAGAAAGACACTGATAATTAATAACTTTGAATTGTATTCTTGCTCTGTTGCTTGGTCTGTTCTGATTGATTATTATTGCTCTCAGTTCCTTTTCCCTATGCAAGGATTGACATAGTGCTGTGGTGATGGCCCTCAAGAAATATCTTGGTAGCTGGAGGAGTTTCACTTTGTTTCAGCTTAGCCAGCCAATATGAAAATAAATGTCCAAAATACAATATATGGATGTAAGAGTGACACTTCAACTTTATAAGCCAATATTAGTAACTGTATTAAGTGTGGATTTGGAAGGCAATTCACTGTTGAGGGAACCCAGTAATCTAAGTCTTTTTAAGTACAGATCTTGAGCATCAGTATCTGATTCCACATAACCACACTACCACAGAAAAGAATGATAGCAGAAAATTTGGCATGGTGACTTATGCACACAGCATGCTGGGTACCACGAACAGGGTGAAAAACAAATAAAAACCCCTTCAGCTCAGTAACAGCTGGTGCATGGCATTCTCCTGGTTACAGACCATGAGGACTCTACTGAGATGTGTGATCTATCACAGAATATTTGTCATGTCTACATCAAATGTATATATTCCTTAGTTAAGACATGGTCATTTTTATTACCCTTACCTTTTTGCAGTTCTTTAACCATATACAGTAGAACTATGGTAAATGCAGCAGCATGTTTCTTTTGCTCTTTCTTACATGTATAAAATGTCTCTAATTATACAAAACACTGCATCATTGACATGAAAAACTAGAAAGGAAAGCTGTTGTGGGTATTAGCTGAAGAGGAATTTCAAAGTCCCATTCAACCTGGCCTTGAACATATCCAGGGATGGCACATCCACAACTTTTCTGAGCAACCTGTAAACAATATCTCGTCACTCTTTGTAAACCTCTGGTCCTCCATTTATGAGTGTATTTTAAAGGATCTTAAGATACTCCTTTTCGCTGAGGTGGCACAAAGAAAAACTTGACAAAAGTTCCTGGGAGATTAAAAAACTAATTACTGGCAAATCTTAGAAGATCAGGAATTTGGCAGACTTTAAAACAAATATCCAATCAAAATAAAACATTTCATAAGACATTGACTCTAACCAAAAAAGCTTTAAGTTAACCGGATTTCAGGAAGAGGAAATTAGGAGTAGAAAAGGAGAGAAAGAAAGGTCAAGAGAGAGAGAAGAAAGATATAGCTACTGCCTTGGATTTAGTGGGATCTCAGCTGCTGTAAAATCCAAGGACAATAGGAACAAGACCACAGTCATTGTGCAATGGTTTTTATTGCTGTGGCTTCCTGTGGCCCTAGGTGGGGCTTCCAGTCATCTGGCCACTCTGAGGCTAGACTGGGCCTCCAGAGTGGGGTGTAGGGCACTGCTTCCAGTGTCCCAGGTGTGCCAGTGACTGACAGCTGGACTAGAGCCTCCAGGCAGGTGGAGTGCAGAGCAGTGCACCATCACACTTTCCTCAGAACTTGTCCTGTTCCCTGCACACACACACTTCAGTTGTTTTGAGCCAGTAGTCATTTCCACCAGTCTCCCACACCCTCACAGTAATGAACTTCTTTTAAATATCTAAATATCCTCTGTTTTTTTAAAACTATTTCCACTTGTCCTGTCATTGTCTGTGCATGTATATAGTTGATAACTATTAAGGATAAGTCTGGTTATACTCAGATTTTTAACCTTTTAAACTATCCCTTTGACCTCTAATTAAGGTGCAATTTTTCTCCAGACAAGATTATGTTTGTAGAATCTTCACAGAACAACCTTGAAAAGAATACTACTGGTAATAATGACTTCAAAGTCAGCGTGATTTCATAGAATAAATGACTAGTCAGAAAGATATCACTCACTCTTAATTAAATTCCTTCATCTAGAGAACTTGCAGTTCTAGTCAGAGTTGCCAGAAATCCTATGCACTTTGTCTCAAGTTTGGTAACCTGTGCCAGCATCTCGCCATATTTTCTTAAATATAAAGTAAAAATCCTAAATGTTTTAATTGTTATTCAATAAACTAGGAAGCCAAGATCTTAAAAGAAGGATATAAGAAATATTTAGGGCACAATTTAGTTTGGATTTCAAGGCTTTAAAATGGCACAGATACATCAAGGTTACAGCATCCTAGTCCTTTGCACTGACATTACAATATTCAGTTACATAGTATAAGTGAATTATTTACTTGCAGTTTGATCACATTCATCTGCTCTTGTTTATGATTTTACTGCTCCTGTATTTACACATGACCTAGTTTTCTTTGCACTTACACCTACTGCAAGCATTTATAACAAAATAGGTTGAACACAAACCAGATTAAATATTTAAAGACACTCACTCCTCTTGGTACTCTTCTGCCCTATTTCACAAGTAAAAATGACCAGGGAACACTTTAAGCAGTCAGTGAATCTATTTTATTTGATGAGATACATGTGCAGCAGAGATTTGCAGATTTAATAGTTTTTTATATAAATGAATATAAAAGCACATCTTCATAAATAGAGATTAAGTAGAAATTATCTATTCAACTACAATTCTTGTAAAGAAAATGGTATTGCTTTCTTTTCCTAGTAATTTTCATATTCTTGCAGTAGTTTGCTTAAGGCTACAGGTTCATTTCATGTATTTTCCTAATTTTTATTCTCCTCAGTTAGGTGATTGCTAATCTGCTTTCAAGACTGGTCTGATTTTTCAACAGCAAAAGAGCAGATAAGCTAGTGCTCCGGAGTCCAGAATGTTGTTGTGGCTGTAGAAGTGTCAAAACTGACTGGAACCTGAAACTAACTCACCTAGGTAGATGAAAGCCCCATCACTGAACTTTGTATCACAGAGCTGGAGCAAGGGTAAAGACGAGCAGCGCATAAGGAGCACAAATGTGCTAAAGCCCTGGCTACTGCTGCTGCTGTTGAGGGTGGGTGCCACTGTAACTCCACAGCAGTAGAGTGAGCAGGACTGAACAAGAGATGGCAGCAGCTCGAAGGATATCGTGCCTGCAGTGTGAGGGAGAGGAACGCAACTACACTGTGGTACTCAGAAACTCTTGCGGGGATTTAAACTCCAACAGGAGTTGCGTGTAGCAGGGGTAGTTCCGTTTGATTGATTTGTGATGTACAAGTAAACAAAGTGGAAACTGCTGTAAACTTCTAATGTGAAGCAAGAAAACTCTCTCAAAAAGCTTACCAGTAGACTGGATAGATATTCTAGGGCCTGTTCAGGTAGACAGCCAAAGATTTCATCCTTTCCCAAGTACTGAATGTTGTAACACTGAAACATACCCAGTTACATTCTAATTCATCTTGCAAAAGCTACTCATATGTGGACAATATTTTTGCACCTCAGAAAGCTTATTTGAACTTATTGAGAAAAGTGTGGTGAAATATCACGTGACTAACATTATCATTTGGTTATGCTTTTGATGTTTATTTCTTTCAGTATAATGTGGTATTTAATTTTCTAGAACAGATGCCTCAATAAATTCAGATCCTCTCATTTCAGTGGCTGTTTTAACGAGAGACACTTTAACCTTCTTAAAATATGCAGTCTAGAAAACTACTGTATGAGAAGTGTTCTATATTGACATTAGTATCAACATACTATTTAATTTTTTTTTTTTTGTCTTGCATTTCTTTAATGTCGATCTTGCAAAGTACTTCTGAGCATTACACAAGTGTAAATAAATATCTTGATCCAGTGGTAGTCTATTAAATAGTTGCTGCTTTATCTTTCTTAGAAGAAAACATTTTTCAGATAATAATCTATTATTTTTTTCTTCTGCTAATATGAACACTGTACCATGATACTATTTTCCTTTACTTTGTAAAATGATAATAGACAGCCAATTTGAAATAGGTCTTGAAATCTGACTAAATGGTCCAGATGTTCTAGCATGAACACTACAGTTTCTCTGTGATCCATGTCAGAAATGCAGCTGTCAACAGTAAAGCACACCTGCCACCAGATTTCTGTCAGCAAGATATTTTTCAGTTTCATTAGGAAGAGTAGTAAATTGCCAGAACAATGCTTTGGTCTTATGCTGAACCTTGCAACATATTCCAGATTCACAATCCATAAATCAACATGTTTAAGAAAGTTTAAGTCTCGAGTCTGTGAAGTCACATACTAAAAAAGTTTTACTTCAAAATACTATTTGGGATACCTTCCAAATGTTGATCAGAAGAACATTTGATGAAGAAATGAAGGTGCTAAGATTTGCACAGGTCACCTATGGGTTGTTGTGAGCGTACATGTCTTTACCTCAAGCAGTACTAGAAGCAAGAGAAATCCATGGGTCATTATCATCCAAATTATGATGGGTATGTGATTGGCCATTACACCAGCATTCTGAAGGGGGATAGATTTATGTATGTCACAAAGCATTCAATAACTAAATTTCTAGATATTCTTTCACTCTCTGTCTTATATGAATGGTGGCTTCTGGTACAAGGTTTTCATCTGATACCCTCTAAAAAGAATAGGCCTATAAACCATGTAACTTTTTTTAAGATTCTGAGAAGGAGCTGAGGCATCACACATCTTACAGGGGATCACAAGTTTTAAGACTTGAATTGTATTATCCCAAATGAATGATTAGATCTTTATCTGCTGTACCACCTTGCTGGAGGCATTATGGTTTAAAACAAACTACATTTGTCAGTTATGTAAGATTGTACAATCAACAAGGCCTTGATGCTTTTATCTCCTAAAATAAAAACCATTTTGCAGGATGGCTTGTATCCCCTGGCCCCAACCTTTCAAAGAACTGATGTTTATTTTTTTTATTTAGGTATTTTTTGCTTTAAAATTTTAGTACATAGTTTTTAAAAGCATGCAATAAATGTTCATTTGAGATCCTATTTCTAAAACACTATTTACTTGATTGTTGTCATGAGAGGTCATTAGGCTTTTAGTCATTTATAGTCCTCTTTTGTTTATATGCTTATAATTTCACTCATCATATTTTCCCATTCACACTTTCTTCTGACTTACTAAAGAGATTTTGAATTATGTGAAATTGTCTGAGCTTGTATTTGTAGAGAACTGTTCAGTGAAAAAGGTCATAACTCTTGATGAAATATCTGAGCGCCTGATTTGCAGAGAGCTTACTGACTTTATCCTTGAGACACCACCTTCATGCTTTACATATTTGTGAATATCTTCAGCTCATTCTTTAAAAATAGTGTAAATACTTGTAATACAAACAGGAGAGTACTGTGGATGCAGACAATTTCACTTTGCTCTCTTATAACACATTATGGAAAACTCAATTACTATCTGAGACTTATGTTTCACTAAGCAGACTTGTATCTTACTAAATATAGGAAATATTTAGTTTTACATCATCTGGCAAATTGTCATTTAACATTGAACAACCAATAGCAAAAACTAGACTCCCTTTTAGGAAACCAATCATGCAGCTGGTCATTAGAAATTTTCACAGAAATTTACCCCTCCTGGAGTATAGAAACTATAATGGATTATGAAATGTAAGCAGCTTCCCATATTGGGCCTTTTGGGGCTAAGACCAAGTGAGAGGGTCCTATGACTGTCTAAAAACAAATTCACATCACGTTCAGATTAACATCACGTAGGAAGGACAAAATGTTATGTAGAGCTAAGACATTCATCAGCATGGTTTATTCTTTCTACAGTTCAGTGAGACCTAGCCCCTTTGGCAATTTGACTGGCTCATGGGAAAACAAGGACAGTTGCTAGCACAGAGTAGTTATGGGTACTTTTACAGTAGTGCTGTCCTCATCACTATGCAACATGGATTTAAAACAATATTGCAGACAGGATATATTGGCAAGGCCACAGATGAATTAATCTTCTGCTGCACTATCAGCTTTTTATACACCTGAATAAAATAATTGAATTGTACAGCCTCTCCTTTGCCCAGCATATTGTGCAGTTTAGGATATTTCTTTTCCTTTTCATCCCCTGTAAAATTATCACATAGACATGACTCACATATATGAAAGATTTAACATAAATACCTTTAATTTATATTGTTATGCATGCATACATATATGTTTGCACACAGAAAGATAATATTCACAGCTAATAAATAGCAAACATCTCAGGCACTTCCAAACACTATTAAAAAACCTTCTATTAACTTTCTAAGAAAAAAGAGGAATATTCAAAAACAGCTTGGGAGGAAAAGAAGGAGAAACATTTTGTAGAATCCAGGGGCAAGAACTGTATATAATAGTGTCTGTAAAGGTCCATGTGGACATACGACTACAGTTTCCTTGCTGACATAATCCTAAGCAAAAAACACTATATTATGTCTGGCGGACAGGACAATAGCTAAGAAAAATTTCCTTCCAGAGAACAGATTAAAACTGATTTAACAAATTTGGAACAGTGTATTTTGCTGAGCACAGAATTTGACACTTGCCAGATAAAATTTTCCTCAAGAACAAAGATATACAATGAAAATATTATTCAAGGAATGGCAGCCTCTACTCAATTTATGCTAATTCTATATGAAAAGTTGGGGCAAAATAACTCATTAATGAAAGTTTATTGTATTTTGTTGCTAAGAATGATGAATTTACATATTCAAACAGAATTTCAAGGAAAGCAAAGTATATTATTTGGATTAGCATAGAATATTAGAAAGAGAGTTCTAAATAATTCATTAAATATTAACTGTATAAATTTTGCTTCTGTATTTTAAAATTAGATGTAAGTAAGAATGTTCTCAGAGGAAAAAGTATACATTGTGCTGCACATGACATAATAGCTACTTAGCTGTTTTAAGAGCTTGAGATTTTTTGTATTAGGCTAGCCATTAAACATAAATATACATCTTTGACTAGTCTCTTTTTACCTGTCTTTGGTTTGTAAACATTGTAGGCATTATCCTGTTAGGAACAAATTCAACGTAACAATGCACAGCTATGAAATTCAAAATATTTACATTTTTATGTGCATTTCAGTCAGCTAAATCTAAACATTAAAAAGAAAAAGTAAGTAAAGAACAAAGAAAGGAAAGAAACTAAACTTCTTGTACTAGCTGCCATTAATTTTAATTTTATATTTATCCACATATGTTTTATTTTCCATAGGCCAAAGTCTTGATCAATCAAGTAATGGCAGATTGACTCATGCGATTACATAGAAGACAGTATTTTGGTATGCAGCCAACACATTGAAACAACTTTCCATGTGTTGATGGAAACCAAGAAAAGTAAAAGATATTTTTAAAAAGAAAAGGAAAAAAATAATCACTCTTTGTTATTCAAGATACAAACTGCCAAAGGAAAATGTTCCAAAGGAATATGTTAGTTCAGAAATTTCTTACAGATTCATGTGGATTTTGCTTTATATGTTCTCTAAAACTGTGTTTTGGTTTAACTCCAACTGGAAATTAAGCACAATGCAACTATGCTCTCACTCCCACCACCAGAATCACCCATGGTGGAGAGGAGAATCAGAAAGAATATGTAAAGCTCCCAATCTGGGAAAAGAATAAATTAATATTTGAAAAAGAATGTAATAGGAATAAATAGTAATTTCAATAAAAATATGCAGCTAACCCTAAATATGATGATATTAACAATAGTAATAAAAAAGTGACAATAAATTAATAGTAATAACAATAGCAGGAATGATAAAGAGAGGAAGAGTAACAAAACACAAGAGAAACAAGTGATCCACAATAATGCTAACTGATGCCCATCCCTGGACAGTGATTGTTCCCTTCCAGCCAACTTTCCCCTTTACGTGCTGGGCCTGAAGTTCCAGGGTTTGGAAGATCCCTTTGGTCAGTTCCAGTCTCCTGTCCCGGTCATGCTCCCTCTCAGCTTTTTGTGTAGTTCCTCATTTTTAGAGCATGAGACCCTAAAAAGAGTTTTTGACCCCTTAGGATACAGCTACATAGCAACAGTCAAAACATCGGTGTAGTTACCGACATTATTCTCGTCCAAGCAATACCAGCTTTTTGCCCTTTGAAGTATTGTCTCCTTTTGCTAATAGTCTAAAAACCTAATACTGTAGGTTGTTTGTTGAGACAGCAGTGAATGCTAAAAGAAAACACTAAGGAACAGAGACTGATTACTTGCCAGTATGGCCTTAAAAATCTACTGAAATCATTGCTTTTGTTGCTCAAAGTGCCAAAAGCACTACAACTTTTACTAAACCTTTTCCATCTTGCTGTTAATAATTCTAGACACAAGCTTTAAATTAAGACTGAGTAATGGATTTTTTGCCACTATATGTTAATAATTCTGCATCTTACTTCAGAGGAAAATTCTCATTTTGACAACAACCTTCCATAAGTTTAGTACAAAACAGCTTCCACAAAGTGTATTCTGTGCAATTTCCATCTGAAAAACAAATGTCTGACATTTAGCAGAGTGAAAAAGCACTCCACTCTGCTTCCTAGCTTTTCAGCTCCTTTCTGACTTGACTGCAACCCAAAAAGGCAAAGAAACAAACTAAACTTCTTTTTTTTTTTTCTAGTTACAAGAAAGTTTTAATTGAAAACAAGTGTGCTAGGTTTGAACACAGCTTCAGCAGATTAGCAGTTAAATTAGAAGGGGCTTTTCGCTTAACTTCCAGCGTTGATATGTCACTGTGCCCTGTCTCTCTGAAAAGCGATAGGGCTTTGTTATCAGTGCTGAGCACAGACAGCCTCCTGATGCAGCAGCAGACTAAAATAGGCTGCCAAGGTGATGAAGGCACCATGCACATGTTGCATCCTCCTGTGAAGGGAGATGTGGATGGGTTCTGTAGACACAATGCTCTGCTCAAACAGACTGATCATCTCCCAGGGCCTGGTGTCCTGATAAGTAACAAAAAAAAACAAAAAGGAAAAAAAATGAACTGATGGAAAAAAATTTTATCTTAGATCAGTTCAAGGAACATAAAGGAATTCAGAGACTACAGCAGCATTTCTCACTAATAAATGATCCCATGCATATTTGTTTATCATCCCTTTTCACAGGAAAAAAATTTGTGGGAATAGTCATTGTTAAGATTTCTGTATGGGCAGAAGTTCCAAGATTTAAGGGATGTTCATCTCTTATATTGAGGTTTCAGATTAAAAAAGGGTTATGTGAATGTTATTTTCAGCTTCCATGATTAAGAATTAATATTATTAATATCGAAGACACCTGTTATATAGTTCCAGCCTGTACTGCTCTGATAGAAAATTTATTTGGTTACTTTCTTCTTCTTCTTGTCCCTTACCACAAGTAAATACATCTTCTTGGGCCTAAAATGGCAATCTACATATCAGCCATTTGATACTTTATTCTATCTAATCTTTTAAGACACCTAGCTTAATATTTGCAACAAAATTTTCATGTGTTCTCTTCCTAGTATGATATAACAAAGAGTCTTAGTTTCTAATTTTTTACCTTCCTTGTCAACCCAAACCATGGAATACCAGAAGCAAGTATTTTATATCTGCACAGCAATGTTATGGATCTCCCTCCCTGGATATGTGCCTAGCTGTACCTTTTTTCACAACATAAAAATTACTTTCTATTCTCATATGCTTCAAATCTCTGCATATTTGGAAGAGAGGAGTCAGAGAGGATATGATTTTTTTTTTTTTTTAATTTCTCTCCTTTGCATTTATAGATATTTTTAAAATGATATAAACCAAAATTCAAAATTAGGTTTAAGTGATCAAAATTTTTACTTTAAGCTATTCAATTTGCCTCATAAACTTTCCCTCTGCAACAAAGTGTAAATTGAAAAGCCATGTAATCCAATAAATCTGAGATAAAAGGCGTGGAATATGAATAGACAGGATATGTACTATTATCAGTAACTTGCAACATGCATGTTACTCCACATGACATTATATAGTTCCATCCTGATGAATTCTTTGCTATTGGATAGTCTGCCAGGCAAAACCAGCAGTAGATGTGAAGTATATCCTGGTATGAGCTTTCTTTCAAGAAGAAAGTGATCCATAAAATACCCTGGCACTGGAAGATCTTCCCTTGAAGTTTACATCACAATGAACTGAGCCATAAAATTACAAAATATAGTGTGTTGGAAGGGACTCATCAGGACCATCGAGTCCAACTCCTGGCCCTGCACAGGATTCCAAAGAATCACACCATGTGCCTGAGAGAATTGTCCAAATGCTTCTTGAACTTTGTCAGGCTGGAGCTGTGACCGCTTCCCTAGATCCTCTAGGGAATCTTTCTTGGATCCTCTTCCAGGGCCCAACAACACTCTGGGTGAAAAATTTAGACCTTCCCCAACTCAGCTGTTGGATAGAGTTTATGTTAAATCTACAGGCTTGCAGTGTTTTATACTCCACACATTTTGTTTATGTGGGAAGCTAAAATATAAAAATTTGAATATGGCATTTCTTATGGCATGTCTTCATATTTTTCCCTTTACTTTGAAGATTTTAGGTAATTGTAAAGAATACTCTTAAAAAATTTTTGGATTTTGGCTAAAGTGTAAATAGTGCTACTGTTCTTCACAGAGATGTGCTTTGCTTTTTACTTACTGAATGGCTTTGGGTTTTTATTTCTTGTAAACTCTTTTAGAAAAAAATATCAAAAAAAATCAAGTAGCTGTGCTAAATTTTTTAAGAAATTACAAGATTTTCTTTTATTTCTTATATTTATTTCCAAACCCTTAAATTACACTGATTGTAGATATAAATAAATAACTTTTAACTATAGTCTTTTCAAGCTTAAGCATTTGAATTTAAACCTATAATTATAGTTAGTTTTGTGAATAAAGAAAGTTTCTAGTTTCATTATTAGATCTGGCTAGAAAAGTAAAACAGTATCACAACTGGAATAACATTTTTTCAAAATTTCTTAGATTTTTTTAAGACCCTAACCTAGATAAAACTGAGAGATAGAAAATGATTGAGTGTAATTTTATGGGTATGATTTCATTTAGAATCTTCACTAAATCAACTGATATCAGTATTTTTTATAGAGATGGAAAATCTGGAAAATAAACACACACATTTTCTTTCTCTTTTTCTCCCTTTCTGTTAAATATATTTCAGCATTCCATCTGGACTCTCTGAAAGTAGATTCACAAAGCTTACAACTGTTCTCATTGTCAATGAATATACTAAGATAATGTCATTAATACTGGAAAGGATTTGCCAGTATATATGAACTAAATGAGATTGAGTTGGGCATGAAAAATTGCATTGAATTAATCCGTGTTTGAAAAAAGTAGTTTTTTCTATCTGATGATCATTGCATGTACTGTCAATCAATCAGAACACACAAAGCAACTATTAGATCAAAGGTGAGGATGTAACACTGCAATTCTACAATTCACTGAGAAACAGAGTTGAGCACTGTGGGAAGAGTAGCAGGAAATATACATTTGCAGCAGAACAGAAGCACTTTGAATCCTTGTTTGTTTGCATTCTTACTAATTGGAAAGCAGACTATAAAAGAACCCAGAGGTTGTAATTAAAAATTATTTGATAGCTTGAAGCTGTGGAAGACAAAATACACAAATAACTACAATATTTTTGTTCACAGTAGAGGACTGGAAGGGGTTGGTTTTCCATTTCCTTTAAATTCCAAGTGCCTTTTCTCTATGCCAAATTTTTTTACATGATCAATTTTACAACATTTTAAAAGTGAAATTCGTTGCAGTACTTCCCAGGTTTGACTTGAAGAACATTTAAAATATTAGATGCCTATCTTGGAAAATTTCTGAGATATTCTAGAAATCTACTTCTATTTAATACAGCCCCTTAATTCAGGGCTTATTTATTTATTTATTTTACTGCAGTTTTATAGGCATACATGGTAATTTTACACTTTAATAAAAGGAATTCAGTGAGTGTCACAGAGAGATTTGTCCCTGAAGATTTGTCTTGTTCTGGTTATTTTTTCTAGACTGTATGGACATGCATACAAGAAGGAGGACAGGGTGTCTGAGGCTGGTCAGCACTTCTGGATATCATCTACTGCAACTCCCTGCTCAGAGCAGGGATAGTTAAAACAAGTTGCTCAGGAAATGTTCTGGACAGGTTTTAATACCTCTAAGAATGCAGGATACACACCCTCTCTGGACAACCTCTTCCAGTTGCTGACCATGTTCACAAGAAAAATATATTTCTTATGTTCAGATGGAACTTCAAAATTTCCAGGTTTTGCGTGTTGCCTCAGCCACTCTGCAGTTCTGGAAAGAGCTTACTAAAGCATCATCATCACATCCTTTAATATGATGTCTGTACTCTTTTGATGCTATCCAGGACATTTTCCCATATTGTGTCTGCAAGACTGCACTGTGGATTCAGGTTCAGCTTACTATCCACGAGGACACCTAGGATTTTTATCATCAGATGATAAATAGTCTTTAATATTCCATGAAATGTAAATTTTTACATTTCTTGCTAGAAGAGCAAGACTCCAGGATTAGTGACTCCAGGATTACACTGCAGGTATCATCACTAGAACTGAAAAAAACATATTTCCAAGGTGTCACTGAGATACTGTCAATAAGCTTCATTTGAATTTGCATTTTCTCTACTTACACTTTCTGCTTCTCTTGCATAGAAGCTGGTATTTTGGTCTTGTACCTTATCCATTCCACTTCTTTATTTTTCTAGCACTGAGCAACATACACAGAAAAAAGATGCACCTAGGAATAAGTTTCCAGGATTTTACATTCCCTGTTCATAGTATCAATAAGAATTGAAGTAGCAATCAATAACAACGTCAAACCAATTTTCTTAGTGACTTAATGTGAGTGACCCACCCCAGTGATTTTAACATTCTGGAAATCTGAAGGTCTATGCACATTTAAAAACAATAGTCAGTTATGTCTACAGAAAAATTAAAGCAATGGATATATTTAATTAAAATTTTTTGGAGCTCAGCTGTTTCTTACATGATCATATGCAAGAGAACGTAATTGTAGCTGTTTGGAATGCACTGAAAGTTTGACTATTTCTCTCTATTTTACTTCTATTTAAGAAAGTATTCAAAATAGATCCTAGAATATAATTCATATTTTATAAACATAAATGCAATATTATTTGCACAGGCTTTACAATTTATATTATCAGGAATGAAACAAGCAATTTAATAAAACCTCTCAAGTTATAATGTTGTGTTTAACACAAATGCATGTCCAACCTGCCCTGCAAGAAATGAGTTGTAATTTCATGCCGTAAGTTTTCACAATACAGAGCACTGATTATTCAGATTTCCATTTTTAAATGAGACAACTAGAATACAATCATATCTATATTAATTTATCATTTCATATGATGAAGCCTTCATATGACAAAGTCAACAACCTTACAAAACACATTTCTAAGGGCAATATAGAAGTTCTACAAAGTATTTAGTAGAATTAATATAAAATATATAATACTGCTAAAGTGGTAACTGTATTCAAACATCTGTACTTGACTATATTGTCCTATGTGTTTTTAAAAACTCCAGTTTTTGGCTTGAGATTACTAGGCTTTGGGACAAATTACCCTTAGAATTCACTCACTTAAATTATTTGGCATGTAGACCTAAAATTTCCACTTCATTCTGTTCAAAAAACATGTAATACAGTGAAAATAGTACCTTGAACAATCAAATTCTTTGAGTAATATTATTATGCATTGATCCTTTTCAATAGTTAACAAAATAGATGTATAGAGGATTAATTGTAGATGCTTTTCTTTTACTGTGAGTTGATACGGATATAATGTAATGTGAGTATAGGAAAAAACACTGGCTTTTTATGCCTTATTTATTTTTACTTTTGCATTAGTGTTGTTGTATGTTTTTTCTTATTTACATCAATTAATTTACACTAGAAAGCATGTATGTTTCACTTTGAATTTCCCGCTAAAATTTTTCCACACTTCTACAACATCAATGTAACTATGAATTCTAATTTGAATTAATGATTGGGATCATTAGGGAAGGGAAAAAAAACCCAGTAAACCCTATATTTTTCATTCTAGAAACACAGCATAAGATTATCTTGTCTTTATTTCCAAACCAGTTTTGATTACCTAAAAGCAAATGTATTAGAAACTGTATCTAGTACTGTAAACCTGTAATAACTCCTTGTGCATGTAAATACCTTTTTTAAAGGATTAAAGCACTTCTGACATTAAAAAAAAAAAAACACAAAAAAAAACCCCCTTTAATATTGCTGCTAGCATTTTATTTAAAATAAAGCACAAATAAAGAATGATTCAGTGTAGTTTTCTCTTGTTTTAATTGTTCATGCTTTTGTTTTGCAGTGTAGATTTCATCAGTAAAAAAATATATTGGCCTATAGAACTAGGTTTCATGTTTATTGGGTTTTTTTTTTGTTTGGTTGGTTGTTTGGTTTTTGTTGTTTTTGTAAACACTTCTTATTCCCTAAATAGAAAGTACATAAGTTAATAGTAAAGTAATTGTCTGTAGTAAAAATACTAATTAGTTTTTAATTTTAAAAATTAACATAAAAACACATTATATGTCTATTGCATTCATGATTATTCTGCAGGCTTTCCACAAGTTTTCCAAGAAAAATAAAAACAAATTTGTATTCTTTACACAAGACCCCAACCTACCTTAAGTTTTGGAAGTCCTCTATAAGTAATAATTTAAAAAGTGCCTACAGTCAAACGAAGTACCAAAACTATTTAAAGTGTCTCTCTGGTTAATAAAGTTAGTGGGAAATTTTTTGCAAAAGCTTGATTCCTCTTACTCTTCCTTACGAGGGAACATCAGCAGCAGGGTACTGCCAACATTACTGCAGTGCCAAACCAGAAGGGCATACACTGTGAACAGCCCCTGCATGGGCTCACCCGTTTGTCTGTAAAGACTTCACAGGCTAATAATGGCTTACACATATTCCATATATATTACATATACTTAGGGCATATATATGTCACAAAATAATACTAGCATAAAGAGATTATGTAGTGTTCATAAACAGGGCTCCCTTTGTAGGCCAGATTTTACTCATTGGAGAGAAGAGTGTCGTATATCATATTCATGTCCTAAATATTTATAACCTCGTGACAAGTCATAAGTATTTATAACCTCATGGTTACCTATTAAGTATTTTTCTCCCATACTTTCTTAATGTGTAATCTCTCAATTCCACACAGCAAAACCTCTCTCTCCTGGTGCTGCCTATGGAACACGCTTTGGGATGTCTGGAGAAATTTCTTTCCTTTTACCTGATTCTCATTTAGTGAATGACTGGAATTGCAAACAATTTCTTTAACAGTTCATTTGTGGGATGGTTCTTTACAGGGGTTGGAATCAAAATACTGACAGCAAGAAAAAGTTGTGAATTATTATAAATTTTATCATTTCCCACTTTTAGCTAAAAGAGAGCTAAAACTTCCCATTAACTTCTGTTACATATTTTGGCATCTTATGTATGTATAATATATGTGTATATATATATATATGTGTGTGTGTGTGTGTATAGCCTCTTCATTACATTCATGCATATCACCTTATAACACTACTTAAAAATAGATAAAGAATTTCAAAGAAAAATATTGAAGACTTACCAGCAAAGTCTGAACACAGACTTTTTAATTTGACCAACAGAAATAAAAATTTAGCAGTATATGTTTTGCCTTTTAGTTTAATACAGAATTTCAAAGTCACATCTACTTTCATAAAGGGTTTGTATCTGTCTGAGATGATGTAACAATGGAAATAACTGTGGTGTTCACAATTTACATGTTGTGCCATTTCTCTGCCTCACTCTCTGTGTTCTTAGTCCTTTTGATAGTGAGGTAACCTGTAGGTTTCTTTATATATACATAGCTGTATTGAGTCAGAACAGAATAGGAGCTTTGGAATACACTGTGCCTCAGTGGACTGAGAAAGCCTCTCATAACACTTTGTGGGGTTTTTTGCTACTGGTTGCAGAGAGGGGTGGGTTAGGTAGGTGGTTTAATTTTTTTTAATTAGAAATTAGTGTGTTTGAGTCTTGCTATTATGACATATTTTAGCAGCCACAGGATCCATCTACAGCTGTTAAATGTGTGTAGTAGGTCTTCATTTATGCATATGCTTTGGGAAGTTCTATGAGTGTAATTTAAAAATAATTTTGTATTGACAGAAATCAGTGCGGGTATTTACTTAATAAATTTTTACTGATTTCCAATACCAATTTTTCCTGTGAGGAAAAATTATATCAAAATATCTCCATAATTTTTATGCCCCTGATATCACATTGTGAAAGTTGTTAGTTTGCACCAAGTGATACTTAGGGGCCATACCTCGATATCAAGACAGTGGTAATGTATTCACCCTGCTAAAAATATTTCCTTCTCTTCATTACCTCTGTCTCATACTTCTTGACTCAGTGTCACAACTTGTCTCAAGCTGCTGGGAGCATTAAAATTTCTAGCAGATGATGATAGCATATGGATTGGTTCTAGCATACATGCCACACTTTTTACACTGTTGAACCATGTATGTATATATTTACATTCGCTTAAGCTCTTTATTTGTATATGCATGAAATTCTTTTCTTATTTATTCTTTACCCATCAACATTTTTTCCAGAAATAATTGGTTTCTCTGCTTCACACACAGTATCTTCCCTAGAGTAATCTTCAATCTCAGTAAGCACAAAAACAGTAGGAAGCAAATTGTACCCTAGGATGCTCAACCATCTTTTTTGCTGAAGTCATTAGCATCCCTGAGCGATAAGTCATCAAGGGAAGAATTTCACCCCAATTGGTTATGTCACAAGTCACTATCTTTTCAAGCAGAAATCATTAGAGGAACCTATCCTACTTTGTCTTGGAATCAGAATCCCCTGAGCTACTCTAAAAATTTAGGGTGCATAAAGAACATGACATTGACATTTGAGGGAACTTCTGGAGAGCAAAATTACTTTGTAGAAATGAAGGTTTATTATTTCTGTAAGCCCTATAATTCTGGGAAAATACTCAACTATGCAAAGACCTAAGTATATATATGTTTCATTACATTAATATTGAGATGGATGCAATTCTGAATAAGTTATATACTTATAACAGTCTTCCTGCTTGGCTGTTACACAAGACCAGAAAACCGAGGAAACCTGAATTTGGGCTGGGTTGGGAAGAAAGGTCACTCTCCTTGTTGTTAATAAAGGATGACTACAGGCAAAGGTTCACTTTCATCATCTCTTTCCCTCTGTTACCCTCAACTACTGTCCTAATGAAGGACAGAGTAAAGAAGAAATTAAAGAAAAGCCAAACATGACCACTGGGAGGGGAAAAAAAGTGATTTAAATAACACCAGCAAAATCTGAGATGCAGAAAACTAAAGATGTGGATTATAATTTGGTGGGATAGAAAAGTATGAGAGCTAGTACAGAAGAAACAAAGCATTATCTAATGCAGGAAAAAGACAGAAGTTTCAAAGAGAGAAGAAAATCAGCAGTAATATAGGAGACTGATAGGAAGTGGCAACTGATTTACTCAGCTAAGATGAAATCTGCGTAGAGAACAGGAGAAAGGCAGGGAAAACTAGCAATCAGTTAGGAATAGTATTGCATCTGCTGAAATCTGAGGATGTTTCTTTTTTTCACACATATGGCTTTCTTCTCAGAATACCCTTTATGAATATCACAAGTCCATATTCCATCACAGAAGTGAAAGAAGTACCAGAGGAGAATAGGCAGGGAAAAGTGACTTTGGGGAAGGGTAGGAGCATAAGTTAACTGTTCAGCTAAAGGTAAGTAGGGTAAATCTGAGAGGTGTATGGGAAGAAGAAATAGAAAAAGGAGTATCCAAACCTAAAGGGAGTTGATACTGTGGACTTTTGCTGTAAAAAAGACCACAAAGCCAAGCAACAAGGATATTCTTAATGAGTGCAGACAGCTCTTTCATAAGCAAATTTAGAGCAAAAGGGTGAATAGGGAAGTTGCACGCATGAAAAGATAGTTTGAAAAGTTGGACGACACATAATCTAGGGCAGAACTACAAGGTAGTGTGGAATAAAAAAGAGAATGATGCATCCTTAGAGGAGGCTTTCTCTTTCAGATAATCTATCTGAAACTGATGGTAGCTTTAGGTCTATATTTGTCTCAAGCAATAAACAAAGTCAGCAAGGGAAAAGGAATTGAGTTTCACATGTTAAAAGAGAAGTGATGAGGGACAAGGAAAGGAAGATATAGTCTGGGCTCATATTTTGGGGCTTTTCATATGCTGCAGTAAACTTCCTCTGAACATTTCTTTAATGCTGTTTAAAATTCACTGTAATTTATTTTCACTCAGCATGTTTTCTGATTGCAATTATCTCTTTATTCTTATCTTTCACTACAAATCTTAATGGCAGTTGTGATTAGGAGTCTGCTGCTTATTGATTACGTTGATATGTGCATAGCAAGTTATTTATGTACTTAATTTAAATTAATTTTATTTGCAGGGTTGAAACAGATGTTTTGCGGTTGTGATTTCCCACTGACTGTTCAATGAAGTGTCACTCACATGAAGGTTTTTCTTTCCAGAAGCTTTTATTTAGTTTGCCTTTATGTTTCTGATCAGGATTGCATGCAAGAATTACTTTTGCAACTAACACTCGTAGACATGATGAGATTTATAGTTCATCTCTCCCTATTGGATATGTACTGTACTTTGTTACCAAGCTCATTGAAAATCTTTCTGGCTCTATTTATGCATACTTTTTACATGACTTCAGATACTGACTGAGCAGTAAATCACAGTAGCCTTGGATGCTGCATATGCGAGTGCATGTGCACATGTGAAAATAATGTGTTTCAGCTAATAATTTATAGGACTGAGGTATGTATGAGCATTCTTTAAATCATGCTACAAGGCGTCACTAAAGACTAACTTTCTCCATGTAGACCTCTAAAGGTCATCTATATTCTTATACAGATATGAAGCTTCTTCTTTCTTATTATACAATCAGCACTTCATGTCCTGCTATCTAAAGGAGTGTAAAATAATTCTGTAAATGAGCATAAAACCAACACAATCCATGGCAAAGGGCCTGGAAGGTCTTTGCAATTGTTTTTTTCTGTATAGCTGGTACTCTTTTGACCTGCCTCATATGCAAAATGTCTTTTTATTGATTTTGTGAAGAATAAGAGATTTAAATACCACTATGGACATAGTCTATGTGAAAATTATAATTAAATCTGAAAGCTCTTTTTTCACCCAGTATCCTGAAACTGTGACACCATTAACATCTTTACATTGTCTCTTTACTCTTTGGTCTTCTTTTTAAAAAATGATAGATCTGGTAAAGATGCCATCTACACTCTTAAGATTTCCTGGTAATGGCACAATGGCTAGATTTATTTGTTTCCCAATATAAAATTTTGTGTTATTAAACACTATGGAATTAATGCTCTCTATTTTGCAATGGAGGTTCTAGAGAATAGTTAACTTTCTATGGTGTGTGGTATTTGTGTTGTATTTTGCAAACAACAAGATGCATTAGAACATGTTTTCCTTGGTCTTGCACAGGGAGATGGAAATACAAATCTTGGATCACATATATTGAATTTCCTGTATTAAGACAGTCCCTGGCACTTATAATGTTTATTTTTAGATTTCATATAATCTGTTTTGCGGCAGTTTTAGTTCCTTGTTGAATCTTACATGTCACTTTATATCTTGAAAAGACTTTAGCCATTTTCTCTATTGCTGCATAATGGAAAATAAATCAGGGAATGAGAATCTTGTTTTAAGTGATGATAACCAGTCTCTTATATAGGAAATACATGATGACTAGTTTGAGACTTTTATTCCTACTGCTACTACTTTTAGAAAAGTCATTTTTATTGGGTTTTTTAATTTGTTTTTGGGTTTGGTATTTTTTAAATAGAAATCTGTTATTTCTAAAGAAAAGAAAGTGGAAATTAAGTATCGTAGACCTCTTAAAAGGGACTGATGGGAATACATAGTTATAAATACTGTGTTTAGAATTTGTATGATCATCATATTTGCTTGAAATTTGGTTTCTTTAACATAGATAGATTTCACATAGTTTGACTTGGAAAAGAATAGTAATTAAGAATCATAAAAATTAGCCTACTTTATGAAAGATGCAAATGGATCATAAGGTCTTTACAATCGGAGAAATAGCTTTTCTTTGTCTTTTAAGATCATCACCTCTCTTGTCCTTCTCTACTCCCCCAGGATGCTGTGCAGAGTAGTTTTCATCTGTAATTAGGATTTTCCTAGGCCAGAAAGTAACTATAAGCTTCACAGATGGGATACTTTTTTCGTATCCTTGTTGAAGACAATGCAATCTTTTTTCCATGTAAGATAGGGGCAACTCAAGACATTTGTATTATACTGTAATATTTTCAAACATATTAAAAAATGAAGATCAAAGCACTTTTCTTATACATGCAGCAGCTCTTGGAAAGGGAAACCATTCACTGTCAGCCTAAAAGGACTGGGTAATTATCTGATCTACCAATATATGTTTAATGTCAACATGCTACTTGTTATGCTTTCTGGCTCTTTTTCAGGACATCTAGAAGGAAATACTCGACCGTTTAGTTGCTTTTATACCTATCATTACTCTATCAGATAGCACATAAACTGCTTGTAAAAATAGCCAGTTTGTCTACCTGTGTGCATACACATACATATTCAAGAACTAATTGTGCAGACTTTTTTTTTCTTACTTTGCAGGTTCTGTTGGTCTGCAATTAAGCTGGGGAATACAAGGGTTTTTGGTTTGGGTTTTTTTGCTGTAATAGTTACACTGATTATAAATGTTAAATGAACTATTCCTTTAAAGGGGATGGCAGCAAGGGTGATGGGCATTGGGGACTGAGCAGGGACTTGTTTGACTTACATGCAGTGTAACATTCAAGATTCTGGAAAATTTGATTTTGACAGGTAATATCAAATTTTTTTAGGCTAACCTACATAAAAGGAAAGTTACTAGTATTTAGACTGAATCACACATATTCTAACAGTCTGTGACTTAATCTTGTTCATCCTGCCCATCCTACAAGAGTAGACTCCAGGGAATACAGAAAGTTCCAAATTTCAGGAGACAGGAATGTGTGCCTTTCATGACCTGTCATAAATTGCACTGAACTAGTCAGTCCTTCAAAAGAGCAATTTTGGAGTTGAGAAAGAAAAATTGAACAGGGTTCTTGAAATTTTTAAAAAACATTAAGATAGTAAGAGTAGCTGTGAACTTCTTCAGCAGGAATTCTTTTCTTCAAGTATTGGAGAGTGAAAATTTTGGGGTATTGTGCTCAATCTCCTTACCTCTGTCCATTATTCAAAAATACTGACAAACACAAATAACTCCAGTCAGGCACAGAATGTGCAGCTATTGTGCTGGGAATTAAAAATAGGAGTCTGAAAGCTGATCTTTTGCTACTTACATAGTGGAAACTTGGAGACTGCCTTAAAAGGCTTAGACAAAGCTGTGCACAGCAATTGTACTTATCTTTATACTGCCAGAGGATTCTTAGGTGATGTGCTGCCATGTTCCCATTTATTCTAATACTGTAATTACTGTAGAATTTGCATCAGCTGTAGTAATTATGTGCGTGTAAAGCGTCCTTTAGCAGCTTTGACAATGGGATTCACTACAGAGAGTCTAACCTTCACAGCTGACAGAAACTTTACCATTCCATAGAACTTCTAATACCAGTATCACTATAATTACCTTGCGAAAACAGGCAAATAATTTTGTGAAAGTAATGAATATGAAGGAAAAGGCAGAGTTTCTCAGTGTTGATGTAAAACCAATTTTAAATTAATATCTCAATAAGATTTTAAATTTTAACAACATTATATTTAATTTTAACTCTTTGTCTTCTGTGTTTGTCAAGCAAGGTAATTTATTATGGCAAAGTGTAATTCTTTTGAACTTAAAATATAGCAGAAAAGGGAGTTGCTGGCAGTCTGATTTGTTTCAACCTGTTGAAGAAATATTTTCCCAATGGTTTCTAGCCAAGAGCTATGCAAATATAAATTGATATTCAAATAAACAGCATAAAAATTGTTATTAATGTACAGTGCCCTCCTAGATATTTATTGCTGCAGAACAACTTCTGATTTGTATGAATCAGTTTTCATTGCCATTTATTAGCAATCAACTATGATTATTTGGCTCTAGTGTTTGCAAACTATAATTCATCATCCTCCTATCTTTTATTTATGAGACAATGTCAAATGAAAGAAACAAATTATGTATTGTTATTGTTTGGAAGCATTCTGCACTCTACAGCATATTAACTTTGCCATGAAGCGTCAGTATTCAATGTTCTGCTCTGACTACCATGTACATCCAATCTGCCTTCAACTCACACACTGGAGAAAGTTGACTTTTCAGTGGAGTTTCACATTCTGGCAACTGTGAGTCCAGAAACAGTTCTGAAAAACGCTGACCCGTTAAAGTCAACGGGAGAATTGCCATTTATATCAGAGAATCCAAGTTTATCCCTTCTGTTCTCTGTGTTGATACTTTGGTTGACACCTGTGCTAAGCAAATAGGAAGCAGAATAGAATAGATTCCTTCTGTTCATCCTTGTCTCATGGGAAATAATATTCAGTACAAAGAAAATATTTGAATATTCTGAAATGGAGCTGTTTAAATCCTACTTAGTCCTCTTGTGCAACACTCACCCTAAAGCAAAATATTTTAAGAAAGGGAAAATGACAGTAAGGCAGTCTCTGATACCATTACATCTGTTACTGAGGAATAGTTACAACTAATAGGAAAGCTGGACATTTTTCTTCTAGATTTCTAAAATTCCTATAATGATAATTACATTTAATTATCAGATTCACACTAATTTAGTATGGAAATGACATATATTTACAACAAAAAGCAGTTGCAAAACAAATGAAACAAAACAATAAATGGAATTAAGGAAAGCAAAGGTGAGCATATACTTTATAAATAATATGTAAAAGCATTTTG
>VZSE01007180.1:187134-211698 GCA_013398275.1 Promerops cafer | reverse complement strand
ACTAGAAGTTATATTTTATTCCTGACTATTAGCAGCTCCAGTATGGCATTACTGTGTAATAGCCTAATTGCCACCCTTGCAGAAGACCTCCATTTCATATTAAAAATGGCTTTAAAACAATTTTCTTCCATCCTTAGTCTAAGAAAATCTACTCATATTAATGTGAACAATATTTTATATATTAATATTATCATATTATTATTAATCATAATATTACTGTGTTTATGAAGTTCTGATTAAGTTAGTTGTAATGGTCAAAAATTTAATAGGAGCAACATACCTTCAAATTAGCAATTGAACACTATATGATGTTTTCATTTTCATATCTATGTTATAGTGAAATAGCTTATGTGATAGATCTTATCATTGGACTCAGAAAATATTTGTTTTAACTTTCCTCATACTATTTCTTTTCAAAACCTACTAATGTATCTTAATAGTAGCATGATTTCAAGGAAAAAAACAAAAAAAAACATGAAATGAGACAACTATAAACCTTTTTCACACTACTTGTGTTTTGTAGAATTCCTCACTATAAAACTCACCTGAGCATATACGGCAAACCAGGGAGATAGGAATTTTCTGATGAAAAGCACCATGCAGACATATGTGAAATTCATTATCTAAATAGTATATGAAACGGAGAATGTGTTGGTTCTGCAGTTTCACTTTCGTTTGTGTTCTCACAATACAGTATTTATTTGCCATCATGAATGCTACTTCCTGAATCATACATCCTTGGCTCCAACTAGGCCTCAGACACAGCAGTATTATTAGAGCTAAATTGGGGCATGCAATACAGGAAATTCAGTTAAGATTTTCTGAAATTTAAAGCACGAAGAGTCTGTGAGCCAGAAAGCCTTGTGGATTAAGACTATCCCACTTTTAAGTTGAATGATACATCCCTTAATGATCTGAGCTTTTTGATCATAAATATCTCTCATGGTCCTTCTGAATCGTGTCCTGCCTCTTTCCCATCTTCACCCAGAAGGCACTGTTTCTTTTGAAGAACACTGTCAAAACTTTTACCTACATTGACTGCATCAGCCACACTTTGCATGAAACACAAATGCCACAGGGCATCATGGAGAGGCTGAGACCTCTGGTGTACTAAATAGGAAGGGTTTCTGGAGTTCTGCCCTGGCAGTAGAGACAGTGGCTTGCCAGTCAGCAGGCATTGCAAGTAACTCCAGGTTGCATTTGTAATGTCACAAGCACTGTGCTTGTCATATGAAATTATTAGTGACAGTTGATGAGAGACCTGAAGTGGTGAAATGATTGAATGCACACCTGTGATCATATTATCAATAAAAATTAAAATTGGCTGTCTCAACTGACTTTTTCTGTCATGTAGTGTGCACCATTTCCATGGTAATAAAACATTTATGCTGCTTATGTTAGCTTTAGATAATGTATTCCCCTCAGGTGTATGGTTTTTTATTATCATCCATTTTACCGTATGAATGCTGACGTTGTAGGTGATTGCAGATGTGCCATAATCCTTAGTTTCCACAAATAGTCTCTCCCTTCCCACTCCTGCTACTCAGGTATTTATAGCTCTGTCACAAAGCTATTGATTGAATGGTGTAGATGTCAGTATATTCAGTTTCTTTGAAAAGACTTAGTAGATGAATTGATACAGACAAAAATAATATGAAAGGCTTATCTAATATAGAACATTCATTCCTAGACTTCAATTCTTTGTAACTAATGTATTTTTTATTGACCATGCAATTTAAATGCACTTTTTCAGAGTTTTTATTTAGAAGTCAGTAGGAAGACTAAATATTTAAAATAACCAGTACTTTAGGATACATACCTTTTTATTTTTAAGAAGATGTTGATTAAACTCACCATTGATGACACTGTTCTGACTGTCCTGAATCACCTCCCTGTCCTCTGTATGCCTATATACATCTTCTATAAGGATCTGTTCCATGATCATTCCAGAGAGAAGGTTGAGGCTGACAGGTCAGGAGTTCCCAGGGTCCTGCTTTCTATGTTTTTAAAAGATGGGTGCAATGTTTCCCTTTCTCCAGTCACTTGGGACTTCACCAGACTGTCATGCTTTTAAAATACCATGGAGCCTATCTTGTCAGCTATATGAACCAATTTCCTCAGGTATCTGGGATGCATTTCATCTTGTCCCATAGACTGACAAACTTTCACGTTCCTCAGGTAGTCATGAACCTGATCTTTACAATCAGTAAATCACTTACAATGCGAGGACTTTAGCTCTCCCAGTCCTTCTCTTGTGGTCAACATACTTGAGAGGTGTGGGAAAAGACATGAGCTTCTGTAAGCTGCCATTGAAGACTGAAGCAAAATAGGTTTTGATTACTTCAGCCTTGTCATCCATTTTGACTCACTGGCTAGCCTTTTTTGATCTTTTTCTGGCTGACATACCTGTAGAAATCTTTCTTGTTATTCTTTGGTTCCCTTGCCAATTTCAGCTCCAGATGTGCCTTGGCCTTCCTGATCCCATCCTTCTACAACCAGACTGACTCCCTGAACTTTTCCCGGTATGCCTGTTCATGATTCCACTACCCTTGCCCACTAGTTTGACCAGAAGTTCCTTTCTCACAGACATGTCAGCCTCCTTACTTTCTCACCCAAATTTTTTTCCTGTGAATAGCTAATTCTTGTGTTCTAGCTGCTTCTTTGTCGCTGAGGGTAGTTTTCCAGGGTGGTCCTACTGACTAAGTCCTTGAAGAGCTGGAATTTTGCTTTCCTGATGTTCAGGATATTTATTTCATTCTTCACCTGTCACATATCCCTCAGGTCTGCAAACTCCACTGATGCATGATGACTTCAGCTCAGGCTGCCTCCTAGTCTTGACATCCCCGATTAACTTGTACATGGGTGACCACTAGATCTGGTACTGTGCTCCCTCTAGGTGGTATGTTTACTCTCTGGAATAGTACTTAAGAATTTATCCTCTGTGCATTCCAGGAGTCTCCTAGATTTCCTACTCCCGCCATGCTACATTCCTGGCAGACGTCAGGGCCGTTCCAGTTCCCCTGCAGGATGACAGCCTGTGAGCTGGAGCAAGAAGGCTTTGTCAATAGGCTCTTGGTGTAGAGGGCTCCCCCTCTGCCTATCCTCTATCCCTTCTGAATACATGTAGCCTTTGATAGCTGTACTGCAGGCATGAGATTTGTCCCACCAATGTCAACAAGATCATAATTTTTTGGTGGCTCCAAGCTCCTTCTTTTTGTTCCCTATGCTGCATGTATGGATGTAAACATATCTCAGCTGGCTGAGACATATTGTCTTCTTAGAGGAACACCCCTTAGTTCCTTTGAGATATTTCCCTGGTATTTCCTTGTTGGCTTCTGTTACCTCAGGACCCCTTCACCATCTTTGTAAGACTTGAAGCGTGGTCCAGTGTGACTAGCACATCTGAGAGTCATCAGCAAGGCATGCTCTCTAGCACTCTGTCCCTCTAATCTTGGTCTGTCATTCCACAACTTCCCAAGAGCTATATTATCTGCCCCTGCATGACACCTACTTTAAAGCCACAAAGCCATATATAATAGACAAGGCCTGTCTTTTTTCCCAATGTCACTGCCTGCAACACTTTTGATCTACTCCTTTCAGCCTGGCAGCATGAGGATGCAGGACACTCGCATCTCAGGATTTTTCCGGTGTCTGGTCCTGCCAGACCACAGTTTCACCACTCCACCTCATAACCTTTCTACCCTCTGTCTCCAGGCAGACCAGATAAGCCAGCTGGTCACACAGCTGTTGTCTCTATTACTGCCCCATGCCAGCACTAGGCTCTGGCACTCCCTGTAGCCTGTAGCCTGGACAACTACAGGGGTGCTTCCTGGGTGCTTCTTTTGTGTCACCACATCTTTTCTGGTGAGTGCTGAGGATATGGTTAGCCACCAAGCGGAAAACATTGCTGTGTGTCTCCCAAGGCTGTGGTGACCACCAGCTGAGATTATCTCTAGTGCTGGTGGGTGAGTTTGCCCTAGCTGTGCAAACTGCCACATGAACTGCCACACCACACACTGCCCGCGCTGCTCACTGTGCTGCTGCTCACTCACGCTCACCAGAGGCTACTTTTGAATCACTACAAGGTGTCTGCTCTTGCTCTGTCCTGGCTTGTGCAGAAGAGTCAGAACTGCCTCTCCTCAGGGCTGTAGTGCACTCAAGGGTCTTCAGTGCCTCTCTCATCACTAATTTCAAGGTCTTGGTGCTTCAGGAACTTCCCCTGCAGTGTGATCTTTGGCTCCAGACCATGTCTGCTGGAGCAATTCACCTCAGAGTCTTCACTGAAGTTTTAATACTGCAAGTTAATAAAAGAAAAAAAAAATTCTTGATGCCTGCAAACACACATAGCCTTGTGGTAAAACTGAATGAGATATATTTAATGGTGTCCTGTCTAATAAATTCATCTTTCTTTCAGGACAGCTGTAGCTGTGCTATGAGGTTTGAGAAGGACAAAGTATTAACATATGTCAGTCTGAATTTTGACTGTTCATTTTTTGGACATCAAGAATGTCTTCTTGCAAAACTCTTTAAACTAGAGGGAATTTACCTCTTACAAGACAAAGTTACAACTTTTATTAGTTACTCTGATGTTTTCCTTGGCAATCTTTTTTCTTTAGGCTATAAAAATGTTAATAATTTGTAATAAAGCTTGCTGGTCAAAATATATTTCCCTATCATTATGCTTCCCTCTAATTTTTTTTTTCCATCAATGTTTCTTCCTCTTTTTACAAATGCCAAGTAGGTCTATAAGAGAATTTTATAGCCTCCAAATACCACATTTTTATAAGCTTGTAAACTTCATCTTATTGTAAAAGAAATTTATTTAATGAGTAATTTTTTTCTGAGTCAAAATAATTTATTTGAAATTAGTATGCAATGCCTAATACTGTAAGGTGTAACAAGGGGAACTTAACAGGACATTAGCTTCTGAAACTTGAAGTCAAAGAATGACTGGATAGTCACCAAACACACCATTGATGACCAGTCCTTTGTCCTCTGTATTTATAAAATCATGGAGAATAAGCAATATTTTTTTTAAAACTCACACATCTCAGTTACTAATACTAAAATTTTCAAAAAAAAATTATGATAGCTCAACAGAAGTCTAACTTTTAGTGTGACTATTTAAGAGAATGTTGAACTTCATCTTTTATGAGAATATATGCATCACTCTTTATCATGAACATGGTGTTAAAACTCTATAATGCCAAAACTCAGTTTTGTTTGAGCATGTTTGAGAAATTCAAAAAAGGAAAAAGATAAAATCTAATAAGACCATAAGAAAGAATCTAAATATTTACAGGGAAAAAGGAAAAGATAACATAGGATAATGAATAAAGGCTATAAAACAAATCAGGACTAACTCAACAGAAAACAAGCTTCCACTAAGTATTTTCTATTTGTGGGACAAAGAGTAGAGAGGTTATGATAGCAAGTTTCTTTTATTATTAAGATAAATAGATGAAAATTAATTTATTTTAGAATTTATGTTATATGGGAGAAAAAATTTGCTCCATTCAAATTTTTGCTATTTCCCCAATTTTTGAATTGTGCTTATTTGAAATCAAAGACCAGTAACTGCTTGTTTTTCATTTTTATTTTTCCTTAACTTTAATTCACAGTTCAACAAACTGATATCAGAGAAGCTAAGTCTTTTTTTGAAAGAGACTTATTTTACATTTCCTATTAAGTAAAATAAAGAAAAATGGAAATTATTTTCTACTGGTCTCATTTGGAGCTTTCCCAATCAAACTTTTCACTTTGTTCAGTTAGAAAACTTGTAAATAAGTTGCATGCACAAACATTTGAGTCAATAGGTTAGATTTCCAGTGTTCCTTTACATGAAGAGAGAAATGTGAGGAGGGTCCAGAAGGATACTGGAGCTACACTGATAAATATCTCTGGAAATGTCTCACTTTTGAGCCATCTCAATGATTCTCTGATTCAGTCTTCAGTTTTTGCCTAATCTTACAATTTCTCTTCTTATCCACGCTTCTACTGGACCCTAAAATCTAATCAATTTTATGTGTACTTGCTACAGCAGTGAATATTGAGTGAGATGCTGTCGTTGTTTGACACTGGCCCTATGCCAGGCACCCAGGAGAGCTGCTTGCTCACCCTCTCCTGCTACAGCTGGGCAGAGGAGAGAAAAAGGAAAAAAAAAAAATAACAAAGGCTTCATGAGTGAGATAAGTACCGGGAGAAATATTTCAAGGGCAAAGCAGGCTCAACTTAAGTTGCGAAGTGAATTTTTTACTAACAGAATCAGAAGAGGATAATGAGAAGTGAAATAAGCCCTTGAAACACTTTCCCCCCCAAGGTCCTCCCCACATCCCACTGACAGCACTGACAGGGCATGGAGGTTTTGGTCAGTTAATCACCCGAGATTTTCTTCCGCTGCTCTGGGAGAGGAGTCCTTGCCCTGTGACACCGTGGGGTCCCTCCCCACAGGAGACAGTTCTCCATGATCTTCTCCAGCATGGGTCCCCTCTCACGGCCAGACAGTCCTCCCAAAACTGCTGCGACATGGCTCTCTTTCCACAGGGTGCAGTCCTCAAGGACAGGCTGCTCCAGCCTGGAAGCAGGGCCCTCTCTCTCCACCAGGTCTCCCACGGGATCACAGCCTCCTCCAGGCATCCACCCACTCCAGCATGGGTACCTCCCCCACGGGCTGTGGGTGGATCTCTGCATCCCCTGTGGATCCCCACGGGCTGCAGGGGCACAGCTGCTTCACCGTGGTCTCACCACGGCCTGCAGAGGAATCTTTGCTCGGGTGCCTGGAGCACCTCCTGCCCCTCCTTCTCCACTGACCTTGGTGTCTCCATGTTGTTTCCCTCACATGTTCTCACCCCCTCCTCTTCTCTGACTGAAGAAGCAAAAACCTCTGACTGTTTTGATTTTCTTCTTAAATATGTCAAATANGGGGGGGGGGGCACTTCTGCAGGGTGCCCCTGCCTGGAACAAAGGATCTTTTAATAAACACCGAGGTAAAATCCTTTTTTTTCCCCCTAAACATGTTTGGCTTTTAATTCTAAGCCCAGGAAAAAGGCATCAACATGTTCTCACCTCCTCCTCTTCCCTGGCTAGAAGTAAAAACCTGTGACTGTTCTCATTTTCTTCTTAAATATGTCATCACAGAGGGGTTACCAGCCTCTCTCATTGCCCAGTTTTGGCCAGCAGCATGTCCATCTTCAGAGCCATCAGGGATTGGCTCTGCTGGACATGGTGGAACCTTCCAGCAGCTTCCCACAGGAGCCATCTTTATGGCCCCCCCACTACCAAAAACCAGGCGGGGCCAAACCATTACAGATGCTGATTCCCATGTCATCCAGCTTCAGATTAACAGTGCAGAATCTCTTCCTTTTTGTTCAGGTTTTCTCTCTCATACGTCTCTTCCTTGAATCTTGGGTGATCATTTCTGTGCTGACCACTTTCACCTCCTGCTTTTCCTTGTATTACAGAGGCCCTTGGCATTCTCTCCAGACATCTCAACTTTCATCTGGGAGAATGCGAAAGATCTCCCATTATGACAAGATATTTTGCCTTTCTCTCTCTTAAATTAAACATTTTTTTTACTTCTTTTTCTTTCATAATCCTGATACTTGTGTTAGCTGTTTCTTCTCTTCAATACTAGAGAGACATCTGCATCCTTTCCCTGTTCTGCTTAAAGTCCTTATGATTAATTTATAACAAATGTACATAAGTCTATTCTCCCTCACTGCCACACACAGTCCCTCTCTGGGTCTTGTTCTCTAAAGAACAACATTACAAAAGTCATCAAATACAGTCTCATGGCCCAGTCATGGTCAAAAAATTGTTAGGTGCATTTTTGGGTTTGTATCATTAGGTGTTGTCCATAAATTTTCTTCTGTCTGCATCATATTTACCATCTTTTCTTGTGCTTATGATTCCTTTCTAATTAACAACAACAATAAGGCCAACACTGCCCCGTATTCTTAGAAAAATCTTCTGACTTCTTTGAGGAATTGTAGTTAAAGAAACCATGTTTTCTTCTTGACTGTACCCACCTTCCTTAGTATGCATCTGATATCTTTTCTGGGTCATAAGTTTCAGGAACTGCAGGTTAGTGTTTGGGCTCACACTTAGGGTTCATTATATGACAATAGATTAAATATAATAATGTCCTTTAACATTTTCCCAGGTTACAGAGACAAAGGTTATAAATAACAGCCATGGATAATGGGGCAGACCTGTTGATGATTTAGTAAGGGAAATAGCAAATTTTCTCTTGAGGGAGAGAAAATGTTTAATAATTACATTTCCTATTCTCATTTGCTGTTCTTCTCACCATTGTTGCTACAACAATGTTCATCAAATTGAATTTTCTGTCTGTGTTATTAAGTGTTCCTGTCCAGTAGCTGTGACATATATCTGCAGCTGGTGGAAATGGATCAAAACGAAAATTGTGAGGCGTCATGCCACAGTGAGCATCTACTTCAGTTTTGTCTGAAGTAGACAAGGAAATGGAAAAAGTTTAAATGTAGGAATCCTTTGTGTAATCCTTTATTTATATCCTTAAATGTAGAAATTAGTCTAGTCTTAATACAGAAAAAAATATGTTCTTACTTCATTAACGGTCTCAAGAAATATTTTTTGTTTGATTCTCCTAATAATGCTTTGCACGTTTATTTCAATCTGCCGCAATATAAGCATTTTGATTCCCTAAAATTCCACAAACAAGCAGCAAAATCACATGTAATTTTCTCTGTTCAGAAAAGTAACAGATCAATTGTGTTATTTGGTCACTCTATAATGTCATATAGCATATATAGCATGTCATATAGCAAACTTATTTTACTGAATTTTTGAAGATGGTGACCTGTAATTAATTAATATTTTATATAATAATTATGCATTATTTCCCATACTGAAGACACAAGCCTGATATCATAGACTACCATTATCACTAGCTAAGACACATTTAAATACTTATTTCTATTTTAGAAAGCTAGCACATTTGCTCTGCAGTCAAATTTGGTAATGAAGAACATTCATGAATTTTAAAAAAGGTTAAAAAAAAAGGAGTTTACGTCTACCACTGTTTTCCTATTAGGAGTGGTATAGGTGCTATCCTTCCTTATAACTGGTTCAAGGGAGAGCCTTTAAAAAACAAATTTTATGATTTTGTGGCCTGGAAGGTAGTTTTTCAGTTATTTCATGTGATGTAGAATTTATTTTATAACTAAATTTCACATTAAGATTTTTTTCTTTTGTTGGATCAATTTTTTCTTCAAAGTGCTATTACTGTGAGAGAGTTCACCATCGTGATAAGAATTCTTGGTTCCCATCCCATAATAATTTTTTCTGTATTTTCAAAATAGGATTAATCAAAAAAATGTATTATGTCTAAACATTAAAGTTCATATAACATATACATGAGTAATTGTGACATCTATTGTATCAAAACATGCTTTTTCAGTTTATTAATTCGCATATATTTAATTTCTGAAAACTCTTTGTCATTAGTTATTCTATTTGGGTTGAAATGTGTCACATTAAAAGAAGTGTTAAATATATTCTGATATACCAGATTTTCTATTACTTTGCTATAGGAAGTAAACAGTATCATTTTTTTCTGCTATCATGAGCTGTGTATAACATCATAAATCAGGGAACAAGAAGTCACTAACAGAAAAGAAAAATATTTCCAGGACACTTCGGGTGTTTTTCATCAAGTTTTTGCACCTCCTTCTTTTAATCGCCATATATTCCTTTATGTCTATAAAATGTAGGTACCAAATGTGTTACAGGAAGACATTTTATGGACATATGTGTAATTTTTCGGTGGTAAAGATTTTAATGAAAATAAAATGGGGTAGGAAAATAATATATAGAATAGGAAAGAGAAAACAATAAAAAATTTTAAAGCAGTGCAAGACAAATTAGGCCATAAAAGGGAAATCATGGATGTAAGCTTATTCTAAAACATCCAAAAGGCACACCAACTGAAGATACAGTGAGATAAGTACAGCCCTACCTACTCCCTTGTTTATCTTCTCTCTCTTTTAATAGATGATGACATATTCAGAGTCCAAAATTTTGGTCTTTCTCTTGAATCAGGCAGAAAGCTCATAAGTATATAAATAAATAATACAACATTTTTCTTCTTTTTTTGTCTGGCATTAGGAAATGCTTGTTTACGCAAATAAAGAATACTTTATCTTGGGAATGTCTAAGGTTTTTTAAATATCTAGCAAATTCATAGACCTGTTATGAAGTTTCAGCAGTGCTAAAATAGCAATCAGTCACTGTTCCTGAATGTTATTCAGCAAACTAAATACCTACATTGAACCAAATTTGTGGAAGTTAAATTGTCCAGTTAAAACACCCGATGTAGTAAAATCTAGTTCCATCCTACATACATTATTTATTTAATCTATTGCATGCAATAATCCTATATAGTTTCCAAACAAAATTTTAAAAGATCTTACCTTCCTGAAGAATTCAAGGGTGGGACTACTGTTGCTACTGTCATTTGGAACTAATGTCTTTTGTCAGAGACAGTAATATGGTGGATCCAAGAATACAGGAATTTGACTACAACGTGATATAAAATGGTTCTATAGTAGCCAAAATATACATAAATGTGATTTTCGAAGACACAATATGATCTAAGAGTCTTGCAGGGACTTCAGGGGGAAAAAGTTCAGTTCCTAGATTTCCTAGAGCAAAGCAAAAGCTTCTGTACCTATTAAAATGTAGGACTGAGTCTTGACCTCAAATGAGAGCAAATCTGGAGAAAATTACTTCTGTATTAGAAGAAGAGGAGATAATTTGGGGGTTTTTATTACTAGAGTGAATTTAAGCATGTAACCCCTGTCTAAAACTTCTGAAAGTATATGAGGGTTAGAAAGTCCTGGAAGGAAAACATCCATGATTAAAAGGCATACAAGGCAGGCGCAGATGTTTTGTCACAAGTTTATATATGTTTAGTACATTCTTGGATGTATTACTTATATCATACATGGAAAATAAAGCCCCACAGCTTGAAAAAAGTCGGTTAAGGTTTCCTGTAAAACCCACATTCGAACTGGTTCAGCTTGTGTAAATCATTTGTCATGGACAGCACTCAGTTACATAGTGATGTCTTTTAATCACACTTGTCACAAAGGATGATTAATTCTGTATTTCTTATCTTTTGGCTAACAATACAAAACACTTACAGTGTAAATTGCAGAAATGTGAGCCATCTGTCTGACAAATGCGTTTAGTGACAGCTCTGCTCTGAACCTATACAGAGCTATAAAGCTCTGTGATGAAAAAATAAACCCATGGGCATCAAAAATCAATCACTCAAAATTAGCTGATTCTTTATAATTTTGCCTATAAGCTATCTGCCTCACTTTCCCTAAATGACAGTTACATTGCCTCATCTCATTAGATTACTCTGAACATCTCTGCTACTTAATATTCATGAAAATCTAGGATCTCACAAAAAAAATAAAAACAAACAAAAAAAAAATACCACAGAAAATTCCATAGGAGAGTTAATCATTCTGCCTTCAGAGAAAAATTTGAATAATTTTCAGTAACAAAGGGCACTGAATAATATACTGAAAAATACTGAATAATTGCTCAACAGATAACAGCCGGATATCATTAATTGCAAGAATTCCTGTTCATCCCTGAATATACTTTTAGAAAAATAAACAAGCTTCTAAATATCTGGGTAAAAGGTACATATTTTTTTTTCTCCTATTATAGAGTTAGTTTAAAAAAAGATACTCTGTCTCATGCAAAGCTTACTTTAAAATAAATACATAATGGCATTATTAAATTTGGTCCCCTAACTTTGCAACATTCTTGTTTCATGGAGTAAATTTTTGCATGCAATATTTTCATGAAATGTTCCTGTGAAAAGAGTAGTAAGTTATACAAGATATGTCTATCTCACTACTGATTAGTGATGTATGCAAATTTCTCTTCAACCTTTCTAAGAATTTATGTACCTGCCATTGTGAAAAATTTGGCATTTTTAGAAGAGCAGCTTGAACTAGTAATTTTTTAATTACCTTTTTTTATGTTTTTGCATGAGGTCTATTCTCCATTAATGTATGTTCAAATAAACATGAATACTAGGACTGAAAAAAAAAATTGGTATTTTGTTTTTTAACAAAAATGAGGGTGTAGCTGTAAACATCAGGAGTGTTTCTGCTCATCGCTGAAATAAGAAACAACTCCTTCTTGCAGTGTTTTTTTATTAATAATGATTCAGGCTTTCATGACACTTCTCATGCTTTATGAAGAATAATATTATATAACACTATAAACCAGCCAGATTTCTAAAACGGTGTTATCTGAAATGATGTAACTGTACTAGACTCTTTTATTTTTATATATTATGAAAGATTTGTTATAAACTAACAAAATACTAACAAAAAGTTTTATAAGTGGTTTTGTAGCATTATCTGTAGTAAAGAAAGTTTGTATGTGGAGTGTTCAGGAAAAAAATGGTATAATTTTTTTTTTAGAGAAACAGTCTGAGAGAGAAAGACTTAGATGAAAACAATTAACTTTTCAGCAAACCTCTTGGGAAATTCTATCATGGAAGAGTTTACTAAGGAATGGGGCATACTGTATCAGAAAAAAGCCTTTCAACCAAGAGAAGTTTATAAAATAAATTTCTATACCTTAATTGGAAGACAATAGCTTGATACAGGAAATAATGAATCAAATTCTTTGGAGGTATGTAGAGTTTCAGACAAGATGATTAGAAAGCTTCCCTAGGGCTGAGAAGTTTTTGAACCATTTCTCAAAGCATAGAGCTTTTAGTTCACTGTCTGTTTCAGCAAAATATTTTCTAATAAATTGTAGAGTAGATTTTGCAGGAGTGCTTAAGTATACTTTGACGCTGCTCACATGGAGGCATCCTGATGATCAGTGAAGCAGCATTGAGTTCATACTGAGTGCTCCCAAGAGTTCTACCTTGAATGAGAATAATGAACATTTGAATAGTTAATTTGAGAAGTTAGTTGTCATTTTTATGCTACTTTTAAATGTTCGCTATGGTGATTTTGAGGATTTAAATTTTATTTGCATCATAGTATCATAAAAAATAATAAAAATAATAAAATAATAAATATTTTCATGTTGGAGATAGCTTCCCTTGTAATCATCTTTTACTGATGTAATACGACCATCAGGGACTGATGATAAATAGAAGGATAAACTGGAATAGGAAGGGCAGATGCCAATACATTTGGCCAAGGCCAGCTGAGTTGGTCCATAATGGTGACCAGGATCCCTGGCAGCCTCATAACCCTGCTGCATGTCCACAGTGACAAAGCAGGTCACACCCCTGGGTCAGTGTCAGATTATGGATGAGCAGAGATAAGGCCAGGCATGGACACAGATGAACAGAGGACCCTCCCTCTAGCTGGGAGCAAGCACAGGAGCCTCCCCTCAAAAGCAATTCCCAGTGAAAGGAGTAGAGGCGAAAGCGATTAGCACAGCTTCTTAGCAGAGTTTTTTCCCAAAGAGCTCTTTTCAAGGCTTAATACCTGAATTATTATTTAAGATGGCCCTGAGCCCAGGCTTAAAACCCCTGGAGTAAAAAGGCACTCAGGGACCTGATAATGAGTTTACTATTTATCAGCACCTTCCTTTGGTACAGCAGTTGGCAGTGCTTTCCAGTTCCATCTGCTTCTTATACCTACCTCTAGTTACATTTAAAATCTTGTCAGTGGCAAAATTTATTATGAGACAAGAGCTTATTGTGAGTTAAGACTTGCTGACAAAAAATTTTAACCGTACAGTTATAATAACAGTCCAGAGAAGGGCAATGAAGCTGGTGAAGGGGCTGGAGCAGAATTCTTATGAGTAATGGCTGAGGGATCCTGGAGAAAAGGAGGCTGATATTACTGCTCTCTACAACTACCTCAAACAAGGTTTCAGGATAGGGGTCTCTTTCCCCAGGTAATAAGTGACAGGATAAGAAGAAACAGCCTCAAGTTGTGCCAGAGGAAATTTAGATTTGTTATTAGGAAACAAATCTTCCCAAAATGCATGAAAAAGCTCTGGAACAGGCTGTCCAGAGAAGTTGCAGTCACCATCTCTGGATGTGTAGAAAAATCATGCAGATATGGCACTTGAGGACATGGGTTAGTGGTGAACATGCTGGTGACACTAAGTTGATGGTTGGACTTGATGATCTTAAATGAATTTTCAACCTGAATGATTCTATATTTCTATGATTCTATGGATTAAAACTCAATTATTGGTCTGAATAAGTAACACTAACACAGTTTTCTTATTAATGTACTGTTCAAATTTTGTTGCTCAATTTTTGTTGTTTAAATTCACATAGAAATGTCTCATTAATAATATAATTTAAATTGCTAAATCAGCAGCCTTTCTAATTTATTTCCAATGATCCACAGGACTTGTCCAGGCCCTGCAAATACAGAGCTGGTCTTCCAGTTCATTCAACAACAGTCATTTGGCCCCTGCATCCTTGCTAAATCAGTGCAAAGAAACTTGGGCCACAGCAAGCTCAACCACATTCTGGGACTCTTCATTATTAAGACATTTACAGGACTATCATGTGTTCTTGTTTTGTCTTTTATGTTACATCATGATGCAAGAAAAATAAGACCTCTCAACCTAATTTAAATTGACATGAAAACTTTTTCTGATTCAAAGCTCCCGACAATGCTTCCTTGAAATGCTGCTTAGTTTTTACTTAGAATCATAGCATGGTTTAAGCTGGAAAGGATCCTTAAGGATCATCTAGTCCAACCATCCTGCCATGGGCAGGGACACCTTTCATTAGACTAGGTCGCTCAAAACACCACCCAGTCTGGCCCTGAACTCTTCCAGGGGTGGAGACTCCAAAGCCTCTCAGGGGGACCTGTTCCAGCACTTCACAATTCCCTCGGTGAAGAATTCTTTCCTTGTTGCTAACCTAGATCTAATGTCTTTCTGTTTAAAGTCATTCCTCCTTGTCCTAAAAGTACATGCCCTTGTAAAAAGTCCCCCTCCATCTTTTGTGTAGGTCCCTTTCAGTACTAGAAGGCTCTAGTAAGGTCTCCTCTTCTGGTAAGGTCTCCTCTTCTGTTCTTCAGACTGTTCCAGCCCTTTGACCATCTTTGTGGCCCCCCTCTAGATCTTCTACATTATGTCCATGTCTTTCTTGTGTTGGGACCTCTAGAGCTGGAGACAGTTCTTCTGGGTAGGGGTCTCACAAGAGCAGAATAGAAGGAAAGAATCACCTCAGTGACCAGCTGGCCATGCTTCTTTTGATGCAGCCCAAGATTCTTTTGGTTTTCTGGTCTGTAAACATATATTATATTGAGCTTCCCATCAACCAACAGTCCTGAGTCCTTCTCTTTAGGGCTGCTCTCAATCCATTCCTTGACCAGCCTGTATTTGTGTTTAGGATTGCCCAGACTCAGGTGTAGGACTTTCCATCTAGCCTTTTTGGGATTCCTGTGGTTCCCATAGGCCATTCTCAAGCCTCTGAATCCCTCTGAATTGCATCCCTTCCCTTCAGTATGTTGGTGTCATCGGCAGTGTCAATCCCAGTGCCAATGTTGCCAATAAAAATGTTAAATGGCACCATCCCAAAACTAGCACCTGAAGAACACCACTGGTGCCCATCTGGACATCAAGCCACTGAACACAAAACTTTAAGTACAACCACCCAGGCAATTCCTTGTCCACTGAGTGGTCTATCTGTCAAACCCATGATGCTCCAATTTAGAGACTAAATGTGTTGTGGGACAGTGTCAAACGCTTTGAACAAATACCTGTAGATTATGTCTGTTGCCTTTCCCAAATTTTTCAAGCACTATTTACCCTTAATGAAGCCTGGCTGTCTGTCACCAATCACCTCCTTATTTTCCATCTACCTTAGAATAATTTCCAGAAGGATCTGTTCCACGATTTTGCCAAGCACAGAAGTGAGACTGACCAGCCTGTGCTTCCTTAGGTCTTTCCTTCTTACCTATTTAAAAATGGATATTATCTTTCTCGTTCTTCAGTCAGTGGGCTCTTCATATGACTGTTACAACTTCTCATATATTGTCAACGGTGGCATAGCAACTTCATGTGTCAGTTTCCTCAAGACTAAGAGGCATCTAATAAAGGTCCAATGGACTTGTGCACCTTCAGGCTCCCTAGATGGTGTCAAACCTGATCTTATCATACAATGTGCTGCTCTTCATTCTCCAGTCCCTGTCTTTGCCTTTTTGACACTGTATCTGGAACACTTGACAGTGAAGACCAAAGCAAAGATGTAATTAGGTACCTCAGCTTTCTCCACCTTGTGGGTAACCAGGTTTCTCAATTTCTTCCAGACAGAGCCCACATTTTCCCTAGTTTTACTTTTATCACCAATGTAGCTATTAGAATCTTTCTTGTTGCCATCACTGGCCAGATTTAATTCCATTGGGGTTTTAGCTTTCCTAACCTGATTTGTGGCAGCTTGGACAATTTTTTTTGTATTCCTCCCAGAGCACGTGTCCTTGTTTCCACCCCCTACAGGTTTTGGTTTTGTGTCTGACTTTGTCCAGAATCTCATTTTTTATTCATGCAAGCCTCCTAGTGTTTTTGCCTGATTTCCTTTTTGCTTGCATGCACCATTCCTGAGCTGTTAGAGGTGATTCTTGAATATTTACCATGCTTCTTGAGCCCTTCCTCCATCCAAGGCTATGCCAGAGTATTCTACCAAGCGGACCCTTGAAGAGACTAAAGTCTTCTCTGCTGGTGTCCAAGGCAGTGAGCTTTCTGTGCACCTTCCTTGCTGTCCCAAGAATCTTGACTCTTGTATTGGGATATTTTGCCGGATAAAGGCCAGTTTAAAAAAAAAAAAAATAAATTAACTATATTGACAAGCTTATTTGCATTTTCCCTTATTACTATGCTTGTAAATATAGTTAATTTTTCTTTTGAAAACTGGTTACAGTAATATAATACAACATATCTTGTTAGTTTCTTTTTGTGTTTTTAGACAAATAATTATTCCTACATAACTTAAATTTGTTCAAAACCTTCTATACATACAGAATTTCTCCTCTGTGCTTTTCTTTTTTTCCAAAATAACATGATTATAGTGTAAATTTTTATGTATTGGAAGACTGTAGCTCAAAACTATTTGTTTATTAAAAAAATAATTTAAAAGGTGTGCAAAATACATGATAAAGTTTTTAGTGATTTACTCAACACCTGCATGTTGGTAAGCATTATCAATTATGACCACGTTCATCAGCCCAAAGTGTTAGATAAAATTTGAACTGGATCAAACAAGAATTTCTATATCAATATTCTTTAGAGAGTTCATTTAAAAAAAATCATTATCAACTGCTTTCATTTGTTTGTAGCTATATACTTTATATACATGCATACACATACATAAACAGCTAGTTCTAAGCACCAGATTCACAGATCAAGTTCTGAGATAAGATCCATTTTATCCAAGCCAATCTTCAAAGGGGTAAGAATGATTTGCAGATATTAAATCCACCTCTTTAACTAAATTTGTCTGCAATGTAGTGTAGTCTTGACACAGACTTTTGGGAGGTATAACAGTTGCTCAATAAAAGCAAGTACTTTGTGGAGATCAGTTCTTGATTGTCTCCCTGAATCTCATGAGAAACTCCAGACACTTTTGCCCCCATGCCAATGATCCCTTCAAAAAAGACCATGGTATGAAGGAAGGTGAATTCTGACTACTATCCTAGTGGAAACAGAAAACGTGTGAGCCAGTGGAGAAAGAGATTCTTCAGTTTTCTGGCCATGCTATCTTCTCTTGCTCACCTCCTTAAACTGATAGAAGATGATAATGGCCTATCTGTTTCCCATGAAAAATCTACATGGTTCAACTAGGCTCCCTTATGGGGCACTCTTATATAATGATTATTTTTTTCTCCTCAGTGACTCTCATTGCTCTCTTTCATGCAACAGACAGTGTCACAGTATTTTCCTAAAGGTAAAAGTGTTGTTTTATTCCTTTGTTTATATCTATAGACCTTTCAAAAGGACAAACTTCCCCTAGCCCTCTTGCATGAGGAATGAGCTGCAGCTGGAGGTTAACTTTGTCTGATACAGCAATAACTAACCTACCATCCTCTGGCATCTAATCAGATCATCACAGTTTACACTGAATGCTGGGTGGCTTGTCTTTTTTTGTTGTAGTTTAACTAAGCTAGATGAGAAGAGCTTGCCATTTTATTTCAACTATATTCCACTTTTTTTTTTCCTGATTACTGTATATATAAACACTGTGAAAACTGTAATTTGTGATCTGCAAACTTAATCATAACTTTTCTACTTCACTGGAAAATATTGTCCATTCTCTTTTTGAAATGGTGTTCCATGGCTGTGCTTGTACTTGTACTTTCCATGTATGTTGAAGAACTTTATTAATGGAAATACTACGTTTTTAAGGAAAGTTTTCTTTTTACTAATAGCTATTTTGTGATCCTATTTGCAGCCATTGATCATGTCTGTATTGTAAGGATATCTTCTCTTTTTTTTTAAGATCCATTTATATACTTTCTTTTTTTACAGTAACTAGGGATCAGTGAGCAAAGCTGTACTTATAATAGCTAGCAAATATTCACTTTTCACAAAAAATCTGACATTCTTAAAATCATCTTGTTCTTTGACTCATATAAAGGGAAAAAAGCAGCCAAATTAAAGAGTTTAAAAAATGGACATTTCTGAAGTTTCTAGTTACCCATTTTTTCCATTAACAATACCACATTCTGTTATTGCAGGTCTTGATTCACAGCCTCAAATAGACTTTGAAAAATACAATAGAGCATCTTTAATTAAATCCCCAAAACTCACATTTAGGGAGAAATAATAATCCATCAGCTATTTCATTCTCTAACAGGACCCAGGAGAACTTGACAGTCTTAATCACTTCAGCCATTTATACCTTCATTCTCAGCTTTGTTTCAGTTGAGCCATTTAGTGGGGGTTTATCTAAATTGCAGTATCTTTTTTTTTAATCACACTTCATAGCTGTAACACAGAAAGTAATTTCAGGTGCAAAACAGAATATCTCTGAAGCACAGACATCCGTGGCATAGGCACGTTAGAATGAGAAGTTACCTGTAACTGAGTGATATTTGTCTCTGTAATGAGCTGAAGCATTGAGGAACTGTGCCTGTGGTAAAATTAGGAAACACCACCAGCAGCAGCAGCACAACAGGATTCTAGCTTGTTAGAGAACATTCATTTTCCTTATTACACAGGGCAGCTGTGGATGACAGAAATTGTTTCATTAATGCAAACAACATTTGAACTTCATCCCAGCATTCCTACAGGTATATGGAAAGTCAAAGTAAATACTCATATACTAAACACTCATATCAAGGCTCTTCTAGGGATTTTACTTATCTTGAGGGTAAAATAACATTTATATGTGTTTTTAGATTTTACCTTTGGTATTGTATCCTGTTCTTTTAAAATATTTTCTGCACATAAAATATAGGGTATGACTTTACATTATCAAATTCACATCTTAAATATCACTACGACTGTCCCAAATCAAAACTAACATTAAAAGGGAGGTGCAATTACTTGAGTTATATTATTATTTTACCGTTATAAATTTTGTCAAAGTAGTAACCCTCTTTTTTCTTTTTAATTAATTTTTCTCTACTGGTTTTATAGATGAATATTTCCTTAAGTTTCTAGTGTCAAACATTTGCAATGATCACCTCTGTAGTGGCATTTATATATTTAAACTTGTACTAATATTATAATTAATTATTATTAATAATTATTTAACCCCCAGTAATATTAGTATATTTTCAGCTTGTAACTATTTTCCTAGTATATTTTTTTGTATTTCAAGGCTGCCAAATAAACTTTTCTAAGTATGAGTTTGAATCTGCAAGAGCACAAGAATATAAAAGCATGATATTTTCTCAGAACAGACAGCTCACAAACAGATTCTCATGGCAAATTAGTTAAGCAGAGAAAAGTTAAATTGGATGTTGACTTCTTTGGGTTAGGATTTCACCTTCAGTAAGCAGCTGAAAGAAGCGTCTCCCTAAATAACTGTGCCCTTGGACACTTTACATCATATTTGTACACTCTGAAAGTGACTGAGAGGCTGAAGTAGAAACCTACAGAAGTTCTTTCAGGGGTTCATGGTAGAAGTGCACCTCTTTCCAGAACACACCCAGGCACCACAAAATTAATGGGGAGGAAAATGAGGGAGTTAAACTAGCAGGAAATCCCATCTGTGCAATAGCAGCGAAACTAGTAAGACCTAAGTTGCATACCTCTAATGCCTAGACCCTCCTTTAAACTTTCTATCCCTCCTTACAAAGCAGGAATGAATGAGTGTGTCATCTTAGTCTCCAAAGGTGACATTGTCTTTAAAGTTTGTCAGCAACACTCTCTGGGTGCCTGAGTATTTCCTACATTCTTCTACTCACTGTGACAGGATTTTTCTTTGGTTTTATAAAAATGTGTTCCTTATTACTCTGGAGCAGCAGATTCAACTAGCTTTTAAGGTACCTTCTTCAGCTTCAGGGTGCTAGATAAATTAATGTTGCAGGAGATTCTATAAAAAATATTTTTCACACTATTTGATAGGACAGGCAAACTCTGTATTTCAACTGAGCTGCCTTAAAAGGACTTGCCTTTTAGCAGATGATTCTCTATAACTGATTGCAATTAGCACCCATACATTAATATAGATACTTACTAATTCCTTTTTAATTGTTCTATACAACTGTACGTATTTCACCTAATATAAAGCAAGCTACTTTATTCTAAGGCACTTGTAGCTGTGAAAAGAAAAGAGAAAACTGTGAAAGAGAATTGGTCTGCTACTAGTGTCACATTGAAGTAAACCAGGACTGGTTATATAAATTCAATGACAGCAAAACATGGCCAGCTACTCCAAATTCTCAAGTGATTATTGCTCAATTTTACTTTTGGATTAAAAACTACTTATAAAATATGCTTTAGGAAACAGAAGAATTGCAGTATGTAAGCCATCAAGTACTATATGGAAGGAGGCAGGTGTTGGTGCATTTTGCTAACACTTAAATATTTAGCGTGATCATTAAATTTTATATTGCACATATGCATACATTTCCAGTCAAGTGAATGCATGCAATAGAAATTTCAGCACTTGTCCCACATATTCAGTTCAGGAGAATCTGCCCCTTGTTGGTAGTGAATGAACAAATGAATGAGCAAAAAGCTGCATAAGTATGGATGGTGCATCTAAATCAAGTGAGCTTTACTAAAGAAAAAACAAATAGAGATGCAAGTGTTGCTGTTCCCTGATGGCTTTTTATATCATCACCTCCCTGCTTGGAAAACATTTTGAATCTTTCATTAATGCATTTTCAGATGGTTTCTCTTTTCTTAAGATATTCCTTCAAAATTCAGAATTGTTTTAAAAAAATGGTTGGAAGATTAATGCAAATTTATGTATAAGACAGTTCAGCAGATTTAGCATCTCTAAATTGCCAGTGTATTCATGTTTGATTCAACCACAAAGGATGATTTAAAGCTATGGTAATTAAAAGCATATATTTTATGAGTGTTTTTTAGTAACAAATTCCACTCAGGAAGTCCAAAGACTGAGAATCTTTAGTTTCACAGCTCACAAGTACTGCAGGTTCAGTCAGATTACATGTAAAAACTTGTTCCTGTGTTTGTTCCCTTGAGTAGCCAAGTCCCTCAGTGGCTTCCAGAGATAAACCAAGTATATTTTCTCCACAACGGAAAACTAACATCATTATTTTATACTGCAGTCCACAAAAAACACATTGAGGGTGCATCCATGAATAGTCCTGAAATTTCCTAGCCCCCTGAAGGTGTGGACCTTAAAAGCTAGTTGAATCTGCTGCTTCAGAGAGGTAGCAACTGAGTAAATAAGAAACATATTTTTACACAACCAAAGAAAAATCCTGTCCTAATGAGTAAAAGAAAGTAGAAAAAATTCAGGCACTCAGAGACTGTTGCCAACAAAGTTTAGAAAATGGCTCTTGCCTTTTTCATGTTCCTTCTAGCACTGAAATCCGAGAAGGATCATAAAAACAATGTTCTTGTGCCAATGGCAGAGAGAGTGTCAAGGTACTTGACTGATCTTGGCTCAATACAGGCGTTTTTTTATGTTCTTACATTGTATTGATCTAAGTAATGTTTTAGAAAGTTGCTTACCATTTAATTAGTGTCAGTAATAAATTGGATTTAATGCTCTTTTTATTACATGATTTTTTTCATTTGATTTAATTTTTCTTTATGAACAAATCTGCCATTAGTAATCCACTTGATTATGAAATGCATTATATGAAATAGAATTCAGATGAGGATCCTAGAAGAAAGTCAGTTGCTTAGTGATCATCTTCCTACTCCTCTATGGTGGTTCAATGGCATTCAGAGTCATCCATAGCTGCTCTAGCTCCAGCTGAAGCTTTATTTTAGATCTATGATTTATGTTAAGATTTATGTCTTAATTAGGATTTAGGACATATGACTTAATTCCACATTATCTGCCCTACTCTTCCCCTGGAAAAAAGAAGGCAATGACTGAAAACGTTTGCATGGTCTGGTTAGGCATTCTTTTCACAATAAATCACAATCTAGGTTTTTGCCTTGACTTACATCAGTAAGTACCCACCACACAGACTTTTTGATCTTTACTTTTTATAATAAAATAAAGTACTATTTTAGAGAATTTCAGATGTCCAACCAATATATGATTTTATGATCAATTATCAAAATTCTATTTGTACCCATCAAGAAAAGAAACTTATTTTTCAATAACACCTGAAATATCAAAAAAATCATGCTAGATTAAACAGAGAAAAAAAAATCTATTACCAGAGATTGACACAGCCCAATGGCAGCACTCAAAATTAATTCTGTTAGGGATTCATCCAGACAGTGTTATGGTCTGATGTCATCCTTTTGATATCAACACAGACATGCATTTTTCAACTGAATGATCTTACTGCCCTGTACCCATTGTCAGTATCATAAGACTCACGCTACAACAAAACACTGGTCCCTGATATAAAGACAGTTTGCTTTCAACTGTGGAACATCCTTCTGTATTCTTTCCAGCTCCTAACGCTTGCACTCAAAGGGAAATTTTCACTAATATTCTCCTAGGCATTGTGAACTGATGGTCTGCACTTCCACACCTACATAGTCCTATAAAAGAGTTTGAGAAAAAAGGGGATAAACAATGCAGGATCCAGGTATTTCTCAATAATATACACCAATGACACTTCTGTTCCTTTCACATAAAATACACCAGCTTTTAGGGAAAACAAATAAAGTGTGAGGTGTAATTGTGCTTAACCAAATACACTGGTTCTAGCTGCTCAACTAGACATTTTCAGGGATATTATATCTTGCCTTCATAAACTGACTTTTTTTTTATTACTATAAGAAACTAGAATGTGAATATGGTTAAAAGACAGAGACAGACATCTTTTTGTAACTTGCTTGTTCTACCCTTTCTCTAAAAACTGGGATTTTGTTGATGACTTCAAGACTTGAATCTACAGTTGCTTAGATCTTTATTTCTTCCCCTGCCTCTCATTGTAGTTTGTTTAAATGAATAAAATGAAGTTTTGATCTCTATAAGAAACTCTGCAGCTTTTCTACAAATTTGTTGCCATCATGGAAAATTGGGATTGATTTTTATGTAATGGAAAATTATGGATTCATTCAGTAAACATCAATACCAATTTGAGTTCATCAAGTTAGACTTCAGGATTAAACCCTGTGTTTTTACCGAGCTATTAACAATCTGTTTATATGTCCCATCAAGACTTCTCAAAGAGAGGAATATATGTTGTCACACCTATTAGATGAATAAATTACTAGAAAGCCATAGCCATTCTGAAAATTTTAACATTTCAATTTTATCCTCACTCAAAAAATTCAAAATTGAAGCTTTTATTAGAACTGGAACCAATATTTATTTCCTTTATTGTTCTCATATCACACCAAACTATCAAAAGTGATCAATATTTTTTTAATAAATTAATTTATGGGTATGAGAAGTGTAATGGCTCACTGCAGTTCACAGTTGTCAAACATCAATGATGCAAAAACTGGAATATCTTTAGTTTTTCATATTCTAGATAAAATTAGGATTGTATTGGAGAATAAGATATCCACAGTCATAAGCACTTACAAAAAGCCACATTTGGAGTAATGTGTTTACTTCTGAACCCCTTGGTACAGGTAAAATACGAGCTACTGGAGAGGGTCCAGCAAAGACTGAGAGAGGATTTCATCAAAACATATAAATATCTCAAGGGCAGGTGTCATGAGGATGGTGCCAGACTCTTTTCAGTGTTGCCCAGTGACAGAAAGAGGAGCAAAAAAAAAAATAAATAAAACGTAGCATAAATGTAGATAAATAAATAAATAAAACATAGCATAAATAAAGCACAACAATTTTCACTTTAACATGAGGAAGAACTTCTTTACATTAATATGGAAGAGTGTTGGGAAGGCTGCCCAGGAAGGCTGGAAGGAGGCTCCCTCCTTTTCTGGAGAAATTCAAAACTCACCTGAATGCATTTCTGTGTCACTTGCTCTGGGTGA
>VZSE01007180.1:170236-187113 GCA_013398275.1 Promerops cafer | reverse complement strand
ATGCTGCCTTATCAGGGGCATTGGACTGGATGATCTCCAGAGGCCTCTTCCAACTCTAGCAATTCTGGGGTTACGTAAAATTAGGTTTCTCATGTTCCAGTTGCCCCAATGTCTGTTTTCACTATTTTTTCTAAGTTATCTAAGTAGTTTTCTAAGTAAGTATTTTTAAGAGTCTCTCCTGCACTTTGCTTGTAATTGGCCAATAATGGGGCTAGCAGACATGGTCCAGCTACAGTGAAAGCTGATTTACATGTATGATTCGCCAATCCTGACAAGTGTGTTTCCTTCTAGAATGTAACTAGCCACTTTTGAAAGGACACAAGCTTTAATCAATGTTCCAGCTTCATGTATAGTTTTCTATGAGGTAAACTCAGTCAGAAATTTTCAGTCTTATATAGTTTCCCTCAGCACGATTACTTCCTGTGTATTTGGAGTTACTTAAGGTGGATTGGTGGAAGTCACTCCCAAAACACCAAAACCTTGATACCTTCATCCAATACAGACCAGTTCAGTCAAAACAAATTTGGTTTCACTTTTTTTTTTTTTTTTTTTTAATGAGAATGATAAAGCATTTTCAAGAAATAATTGTGGTTTTTTCTTTTTTTTTTTTTGACTATTTTTGTTATTTGTTTTTTCCCTGCTGCATGTTTAGAGATTTATCTTTGAGAATTTAGTTCTTGCATTTTACGTAAGTTGGTTTTTAATTCTAACCTTTGTCTGAGTGGAGTCTAGTTTAGTTTTGCATCAAACAGGAGTCTAAAGAACACATACAGCTGGTCTTTCTAGAGTTTTTTGGGGGGCCCAGTATAACATTAAAAGAGAGAAAAGAACACTTCAAATTTAAAGATAAATTCACATAATAGAGAGGGGAGACTTAAATTTAAAAAAAAAAAAAAAAAAAAAGAAGAAACAAAGGAGGATCTCACTAAGACCAAAAATACTAGAAATTTCCAAAAGAAAAAAACATGTAGCCTAAATTTGTATCAGAAAAGCTGATGGGAGAGACAAGATAATGTAGCTGTCTGGCAAACCAAGGCGTGTCACCTTAAAAACATAAATGTGGATTATATATATCTTCTTTCTTTGTTCATATAAAATATTAATCTGTTTTTCTTAATCTTTGGAAACACTTTGTTTCACAAACATGGCTGGTTTTGTGCCTATTGTTATTACTACTTAAAAATTCTTGATATTTTCTAACGTCTTTTTGACAATGTAAGTCTGCGGTTCAGTGGAGATGTACTGTCGTTAGTGCACCATAACCATATTCAGAAATTCCCAAAGTGTATATGACAGAGGAAGCAGTCTGTTGACTAATGCACTGATGACATTTCCAAAACTTGACTAATAATCCTTTATATCTAAAATACTTTTTTATTATTTCCAAAGGAGTTTTGTTTTCAAGTTAAAATGAGTTCTGCTTGTTTGATCACTGGGTCACTAAGGTACCTACACTGTGGATGCATTTTAATAACGTGTATATACATTCTTTTTTTGTTCATAGAAAAACTCAGATGTATATGTATTTACTACTGTGACTGCATCTAAAGTAGGTTTTCTGGTCATTAGTACAAATTAAAATCTCAGCTGCACAGAATTCTTTTTTTTCCTATTTTTCCATTCCACCTTCAGAATTTTAGAATCTGAAGGAAAGTATTAATAAGGTAAAAAGGATTTATATTCTGATAAATTGAAAAAGTGATTGTAAGTTAAATTTTAGGTCCCTTCATAAATACATGAAAAAGTAGTACAATTATCTTTGAAAGTATTTGGTCTACAGCATATGTCAAGATAAATACATATTAGTATGACTTCTCCTCTTCTGAAAACATGATGTTTAACATTCTTATATTCTCAACTTATTTTGCAGCTTTATTTTGGGTTTAAAATCTGTAAGGTAAATATTCCCTGAATTACAAATACTGTATTGCTGACAGTGAGACAGAAGGCATATTAAAATGTATTGATTTGTGCTACTAACCTTTGATTCGGAAGAATCCTTCATTTATCTGAGCAACAGACTGGTGCTTCAATACACCTTATATTTGTTGAATTCGAGTGAAAAAATGCACCAAATTGTTGTTTTTTCCAATATCACTTAATCTCTATAAGTTTATTTGACAGCAACACATTAAAATATAGTACAGGTATACAGGCAGGTTGAGTGAGAATATTGCAAAGAAGGGAAAAACATAAAAATTTGTAGTTTAACAGGAGCCTTGTTTTTATTTTGATGGGACTCCAGGTGTTGTGAATTTCTCCTTATCCCTAATAGCACTGTTGGTGGATGAATTGTAAATTAAATTTATTCCTCAATGAGTATCCTCACAGGCAATTGCTCTTAGTGCAGTGAGGCCTTTTGAAGACATTGTTTTCAAAATCTGAGCAGCGTTGCAGCGATAGGGAGTCAGTCATGTTGCACTCCCTTTCCTGCCCAGAGTGGACAGATTGTTCAAGTGTGTAGAACAGGTGTACATAACATGCTGTTTTGCTATTTATTAATCGGAGGAAGCACTTTGCAATGCTAGTCATGAAAATCTTAAGTCTTTCATGCATTCACCACATTAAGCCAATATATTTCTTGGATAACTACAAAATTTTATCCACACAACTGAACTAGATTAACTACAACTTTATATTTCAGTTGAAATTTAGAAGCCATGGGCTTCTAAACAGATATATTTTATTAGGTTTTGTTTTGTTTTAATAAAAGAGAAACTATAATACACAAAATGGACCATGTTATTTGGTGCACCAGTTCAGGTACTATAAAACTCTTGAGAATCTAGTATTAAAATTCGGCTATATGATCACTTTTTCCTTACATTACTCTGGTGATTACAGAAGTACTGCTAAAAGCAGTTCTTAATATACTTCTTATCTCTTAGATAAGTCAGCTTCATAACTGCTTTATATTATGATGTTTTTATGTTTAGGTTTGTTGAATTTTTTTAATGTTTTCATAATTTTTTAGAATTTTTGAAGAGTGATAACAACAAGGACTACTGCAGAAGCACTGAAATTTATTTCTTTGGCTGCATTGAATGTAAACATTATATTTTTGATAAAAATTGTATAAAAGTTGTTGTACCATTACTATAACATACAGAAAGACATTATTGTATATACAAGTTTTTATAAATATCAATAATTTTTATCATATTTCTGTATTATTTATGTAGTACACATAGGACTGTGATAACTAATCTTAAAAAAAAAAAAGTAGCTGTCATATATTCTGAAATTTAACTTGAGTTCCCTCTTCAGACAATTATTGTTTCACTCTATATCAAGTTGGAAAGCCATTATAATGCTTATATATTATCATAAATTACTGATTTGGCTAGACCAAGTGACTGCTATCTGACATATAGACAGCTCTCTGGGCTTTTTCCTTACTGTATGAGTTTGAACAAGTCAAAAAAAAAAAAACCTGTCAGCACCAACAGAGCAAAGAACAAAAACCAAGGGAATAGAAATTTTGACAATGTTCCCACTGCATTGACAAATTATAAAAGATACTCCTTAACCCTTGTCCTTAAGAAGTCACTATCTTTTCTTTTTCTAGAAGACAAAATATAATCTCATAATATTGCTACTTTTTTCTTAAAGTACCTGAAATGTTGTTCGTACCATACCAAAGTATGAGCTAACAGCTTTTGTAAAGTATGGATATTACTATACTATTACTGCTTATTCACTGTGAGGAAAAAATAACATTTAGTGCAGAGAAATAATGTTCACCAATTGTAACAACAGTTAAAACTGAAGGCAGATTGTTCTAAGAAAAACTTCTTTGGACATAATGCGTAAGACCATATAAACCAATCTGTTTCCAAAGCCTGAGATCTCACAGTAATGACAGTCAGTCTTTCTGTATTGGTCCTCTCTGTAAATTACCCATAAAATGGTAGCATCTTTATATATAACACCATTTCGTTTTACCTAAATGAGCAACCACTACTCTTTTTTTGATTCAGTTGCAGTAAGTGTGTGTGACTAGACAGGAGAGTTCTTCTTCACTTGGTAATTCACTCTTCAATAGCTTCAATCTCTTCACCTGCAGGTTATATTGTACACCAATCCATAAACTCATCCACTCTTTAAAAGACAAGATATGTCAGCTCTTTGGGAAAATCATTTATATCTGTTCAAATATCATGGCTGATCGGAGTTTGTTATTCTGTAGCTGTACAGCATATTTATAAAAAGGAATGGTAATGAATGATAGTGTGCTTGAGTATTCATTGTAATTATCATTACCTGTATAGAGCATAATAGATTAAACAACACACACACATCTTGTAGAAATCTTCTTCATCAGGGATTCAGGAAACCTGTTTGATTTTTTTAAAATCTAGTGGTTGAGCAGTTGCCACATTTGTTTTCACCCATGTTCCCATCCCATCTGTTGCATTCTGTGGGTCTTTACATTGCCTGTTAATGTCCTTGCTTCTTTTCATTACAGTCCTGGAGAAATTGAAGTGGTAAGTATCACAATACAATGATCAGTCCTTTTATATTTTATTTCAAATCCCAAGACTGAGCTAAAATTTGTCTACCTTTAATCAACTTATATCAGCAAGCAAGGGGGCAGTGAAACCAAAAAGCACTTTTTTATGTACTAGAATACATGACATTCTTTTTCAAGACCAATGCTAAGTGAAGCAATGTCATTAACTAGCCATCCACTGGTACTCTGTGCTGGAAAAGAGTGAAATAGTGTTAAGCACGGAATAAAGTCACAATTATTTTATCATGTCATTGCTATCGAGGATCAGGTTTTACTTTTTTTTGTAGAGGTAATGTATGTAATGTCTTTTTAAAGTCTGAAACCACCACACATGCATCTTTCATAAGACAGGACAAGGTTTATTTGTTTCATTTTACTTAAATGCCTTCCATAAGAGATTTGCTTAGGAAAGGCTCAAACAAGGCTTTCCAGTGCATTTTAATGATTTCTTACTTATTTTAAAACCATCAACTATTAGGATTAAATTTTATTAAGCATCATGTTACCATGACCACCAGCTTTAAATTTGTCTGTTCATTGATGACATAGAAATTTTGTGTTAGACACAGTCCCCCTGTATAGGCCTAAATAGTCATTTGTCTTTTAGCACCTGAAATGTCTTTTTTAGTCCTAATCATAGAATGTTAAGGGGTTGGAAGGGATCTAGCCCCAGCCTCCTCTTCATGAGCAGGGATACCTCATACTGATCCAGGTTGCTCGAGGCCTTATCATGCCTGGCTTTGAGCACTGCTGGGGCTGGGTAAGTTACTGATAGGTATTAGATTTATAGAGTGGTATCTCAAGTAGCCTACAATATCTCTTGCTAAATACAAAGAATACAGCTAGCTTCCTGGGAACCCCTTTTGTACAACACAGAAGTATCTTTGCAGGGTCAAGTGTATGAGAACAGGAGAACTGCAACTGTTTCTGGTCCAGGCCTTGAAATTCAAACTTTGACCTGCAGCTTAGGAAGTCATTGGTCAAAGTAGTAAGACAGCTTGTTCAACCATCATGACAGCTAAAATGACCTTGAAGTCAAAAATCAAATTCTAAAGTCATCTAACTCTCTTGTGAATTGATTGCTAGTCAAGCTACTGTCAGAAATGCTGTCATCATTCTTATCCTCTAAGTAGATGAAACTTTCCACAACTCTGTCATTAATTTATGCAGAAACTCTGATTCTTTTCAATAAAAATGGTAATCTTCATGAGGCAGTTCGAGAGAAAAACAACAAAATTCTGAACTGTGACTGTGTGCATCAGGAATACATTTATCTGAGATGGCAATGTGCAAATGAGTAGAAACATGTCTTCATCTGTAAATACATAGGTATACTCATGGTCTAGCAACTTTTAAAAAATTTTATTCTGTTTTGAAAAATATTACAGATACACTTTTTTGCATTCTTTTAAATTAGTATTTTTCTGGATTTGGGGGCAATTGGAATTAGAGAGTTATTCTTTTATCTACTGTGACATAAACTTTGATGAAATGTAGGGTTTGTAAAGCTTTCAACAATAAATGTATACTTTTTCATGCATAAGTACTATTTTTTTCACTGTGACTTTGTCATCTGACTAATTATCACGTAGGCTGAAGTAAAAAAACAGATGAAGTATTTTCTAAGAAAATATCCTGTTAGAGTGGAGAAGGGCACACTCAAAAATTATATTAAAAAAAAAGTTAAATCAAAGGAACAGTATGTTTTACTGACAAAATATTTTGAAAACTTATAGATTTATGTGATTTTCATTTCTTGTAATAATATATAATATTATTTTGTAATATTAATATTGTTTTTCTAATTGAGATACTCTTCATCACTACAAAAGCAGTAAATAAATAAAATTACACAGATTTTTTATAAACAATCTTTTTTTTTAATGTTCGTTACTGTTATGCATTGTAGCTTGCCAAATTATTAGAAAAAAATTTGAACTATATCAAGCCATCACACCTAAGGTATTTCTAAAAACACTAATACGTCTTTTTGTTGGTTAAACAAAAAACAATAAGCATCTGTAAAATTAAGTATCAAAAATAGCTCTGCAGAATGTTCTCAGAACAGTTTCTCTTCATAAATGTTATTTTTAAATGTTATAAATTTCCTGTAGTTGATATACAATCTTGAATATTTTCAGTATTGTATAGTTACTATGCATTCTAGTTTTACAGATAGCTCTAGCTTAATTTTCAGACTCAGCAGTAAAATGTGTGTACATGTAAATATACAGACAATAATTTTTTCCTCAGGGAGAACAAAGCATTTACCCAGAAATGTTTGTGATAATTCTGTCAGAAAAGAGCAGTCCCACAACACCTTTAAAACAGTTTTTATTTGGTTACATTTCCTTCCTCCTTTTTTTTTTTTTTTTTTAACTGTTACACTGGATTATGGTATCTTCTGTAAAATGTGTTAGGATTACCTTTTTTTATTCTTCTTCTCTTTTTTTCTTAATTAATAAAAAATTACTTCCTATTAGTACAATTCCTGTTCTAGAAATATGATACAACTAAATAAAAAAATAAAGATAGACAGAAATACGACTTCAGTAATCTAATTAACTAAGTCCTTATTTTATCCCTATAGTTAACAGGTGTATATGAAGATATATATAGATATATATCTATATCTATAGATATATATGTACCTTCAGAGGACCTTTTATAGAGGGGGCTTGTGGGTTTTTTGGGTTTTGTTTGTGTTCTGTCTTTTTTTTTAATTTCTCTTTTTGAACATATGGCTACAGCATTTTAAGGTTATACATTTAAAGAAATTTGGGATACATTTCCCACAGGAAGGGAGTTAAGTCTTTTAGTGAAAGAGGAAGCAAAAAGAGAGAGCTGAGAATTTTGTTTGAGGAAGGAACTTATGTTGACTGAATGTTTCATAAAATACTTATTTCAATTTCCATTCAGTGTTTAATATTTTGATAATCAAGTGTTAATAATCCTTAATGGGACCCCTGAAACAGGACATTTTAACAGGTTGTTATTTGCTTCTCACAACTGAATGTGGACACCTGAAAATAAGCAATAGGATTTTACACAGTGTGAACAGAGATGACAGGTTTCTGTAAATAAAAATAGGCTGATACACGCTTATATGCACATTTAGTGACACTTGAAACAAGATATTGTTAAGTTTCTTTCCAAGCAGTTCTACTACAATTTTTTTATCATAGGCCAATATCCTGGAGTTTCAACTGCTAGTTAAATATTAGAGATTTAAGAAACTTTTCTGTCTTTCAGTATCCCTTAGTAAATCACAATTTTTCTGGTTCATATTGTCTTTGGGTTGTGACAGTGTTCCTGGCAACAAAATGACCTACATGACAAGGCACATCGCATGTCTATGAACATATGGTCTAACATCTTGTACTCCTTTAAGAGCACCATTGTGGTTTTCTCGCATTAGCTGTGTTATCTGTTACAAATGCCACACAGTTGGCTAGGAAAAGGTTCAGCGCACTCCAAGATTTCTCCATTGCAATGACATTATTTTTAGTACTGTCCTGATTAATGGAGAGCATCTTTTAGAACAAAACAAAATTTAAAAATGCTGATATAATTACTTTGGAATATAAGACTAGATAAGAAATTACGATGTGGAAGTTTTTAATCAGTATGATTGGTAGCATCTGCCATGAGAGAAAACCACATTTCAGTTTTGTGTGCCTACCCCTTGGAGCAGGAAAAAAATATGCAAAGCTAGGACAATTTTCTGTTTTCATACTAGGCAAATAAGGGTTCTGCCCCATTTGGAATTTTCAGCCAAGACAAACACTTTTAAAATCTGTTTTCACAGATGTTGTGCTATTGCAAAGGAAAGAGTGACTCAAATTAATATTTCTCACTAAAAATGTACAACAGCTGCATTTTTCAGAAGTGTTGCTTGGATCTACTCCTGACTCTTTATTACAGTCTATGTAATTTCTCCACACTGTAACCACTGTCTTAATTAAAAATCTTTGTGCTTTATCAGTCCATATAAGATTATATTATGTATCACTCACTAATACATTGCAGTGTTCTCTGTTGGAAAGGATTGTCTCCCCTTGCAAAGGAGATGATGATAGTAAGCCCTACAACTAGCTTGCCTCCTGTTCTTTTATAAAAACAATAGAACAACATCTGCTTTTTAAAAGAGTCACAGCAACCTTTGCCTAAATGATAACTAAAACCAACACTAGCAACAGAATTCTCCTAAGAAACTAAAGCATTCTTTTAGTCTCCTTGATGGAGCAGCATCCATACATGATGTTACAGCAGCTGAGGACTTCCATTTTCCGGCTGGTGTAAGCATTCTAATTCAACATAACTTTCATGTAGCTTAAATGATTAGCCAAATTCTCAAGATGTTTCATACTGCGCTCTTTATTTTTTTTTCTGCCTCATTAGCGCTTGTGCCTATGTGTTGGAAAATAACCAAATTATAATTTTTAAGTACCAATAAATAATCTATTTAGAATTCAGTAACTTTCAAGGTCTTCTATAACTCAAAATACAAAATTAATTTTTGAACAACAAACTTTTTTTTTTTTCTGAAACTTTTAAAGAAGCATGGAAGAAAAATCATAAAAAAAATAAAATCATAAAAATCATAAAAATCTCAAAGATTGCCTAGTAGGTAAGGAACTGTTTACTAGTGGTAGGAAGCTGTGTAAGAACAAGAATTTTTAACTATATTTTTTGTTAACCATTTTGTTAAGGGCCAACATTAGCTAAAAAGGAAAAGAAACAAATCAGTCACTACACCTGTCATGCCATAACTCTTTTGTGTTTGGGTTTTTTTTCCTAAGTGTTGTCTTAAGTATCTCTTCTCGGGCTATACTAAAATATTGTGCTTTACTTAATAATGGGTAGGTAATTTCTTTTAAAAATAATTGAAACAGAAACTTAGGGAGCAAGTAAACTATTTACTTGATAGGCAGCAATAAAATAGTGCTCTGTAACCAATCAAAAATTCCATTTCAGTTAATAATTTTCTTTATGGTTTCCTGTTTGCTCCTCCATGACAATTGTGTCTAGCTTTTCTGATATCAAAATTGAAAGTTCCGAAGAACTGGAAATAAATGTGAATATGTGTATGTATTAAAAAATCCACTCAACTAAACTTTAAAGCAAAGAATAGATAACATCTCTTTTTATTAGTACTAAATATATTAGTTAAGTAGTTGAGAGTTGAGTACATTGGAGATGGGCATATCTGTGGTGTTTACTACAAGTGCTGCACACCTGCATTATGAAACTTCACATTTCCATTTTAGGATCTATCCTGTCTCTATTTTTCATTGAAATTTAGTAATAACTTCTTAGCTAGTGTTAAGTATATGGAATAGTTATCCCTAGTAAATGCTGTTCACAAAAGAAACTTTGTGTCTGAGAAGAGTTTTTTAAAAAATTTAAAAAGTGGATTTGTGTTGGTTTTTGCAGGATTTTCATTGGCTATATTACACACATTCTCAAAGGACGTAATACTGTCCATTTTCACAGCTACAGTATCAGGGTTTGGGAGGTTTTTTTGCTTTGTAAAATAATGCACTGGTTGATGCTGTATCCATTTACTGAGTTGAAAAATGTTACTTCCTTAGATCCATGTTCACTGCTAAGAAATATAGTACAGAATAGAAGTCAGAGGAGCAGGCTCAGTAAAATGTCAGATTTTCCCGTGGAAAAAAAACCCCTCCCCTCCAATGTGTTTGCTGGAATTCAGTTAGATAGACTGATGACTACTTCAGAAGCTGTTTGCAGAGAAAGCATATCTCTGTGCATTGTGTCTAGTTGCTAGCTATTATTTTATTTTAATATTTTTAAGTTTTATTTTTACTAATAAATATTTGGCATTCCAAACTTCTTTCACATAGAGAACTTTATTGAGTAATTTTTATCATGTTTATTGAGTTTTTATTGCAAGAACCCAGGTGTATATCCAGATTACTAACTCAGTGCAAAATTCTACTTTCTTGTAAGACTAGTTGAAACTGAAGTCTTTATTTAACAATCATTTTTGACAACTACACTGGAATAGATTGATGTTAATCCAAGAATGATAAGGCAATTGAGGAACTTCTGAAGAGAATTGGCAAAAAATTGCTTTAAAGTGCAAAATTACCGAGCTGCCTAGGATAACATGACTCTCACAAGATCCAGAGTACCAGAAACAGAATGAAATTTCATTGTTCAACAGGCAGGATCATACATTTTAGTACTAGTACTAGTAGCAACAACCTGTTGTTTTCTGTTCAGGTTTTGTAAGCTTAGATACCATAGAAAGGAAAAGAACAAAAAGTACATTAAAGGATAAATTAAACATGAAGCTAATTTTACAGGGAGATATACTAATGACATATTCAAAATACTAAGAACTCACCTAATCTCATATGAAAATTTGATTCTTTTTAAGAAATATGAAACAAATTTGGAAACAATTTGAATCACTCTGTATTAGAGAATACACTTCTAGAAAAGGATCTGAAAGTTTTTGTGTTTGCAAAACAAAGTCAAAATTGAAATTACTGTTGTCTAGAAATAGAGCTGTGAAAGCAATAGTGCACAAGGAGTGAAATGGCAGCATCTGCCAAAGTATCAATGTGCATGGCATTGGCCATGAACATTTCCATCTAGAAAACAAGTTTATGGCCACCAGATAAAAAGTCATCAGAGGGAATAAGTAATAAATTGGAGGCTGTTGAGAAAAGAGGTGCACAACAGTTGCAACTGAGGAAAGTGATTAAACTTGCCCAGGAATTTTTCTGCTGGTTCTAGATTCTGGTTTAACTTAATGCAAAGGAAACATTGGAATTCTTTGTTCAATGTTAGTTTAAATAACAAAGCAAAGGTCTGGAAGTGCAATAATGGTCTTTTTACTATCCCATAAGGCACCTCACTCTTCCCTTGTTCCATGCTAAGGTGGTACACTATGATTACACTGAAGCAGTCCCATATAGAATAATTCAGGTCCTTTTGGTAGATAGATTTCTCTGTGTTTCAGAAGGGTTATAATTTCTCTTATTTAGATTTGAACCTTTATTTTTTTAAAATTTTAATCAAGTAATTGTATAAAGTATAATTTAAGAATAATTTCTTCAGAAAGTTGCTTTATTTCACTCATTATTCACATGGTTAGATGGGAGGGACGAAGTGATAAGCTAAAGCACAAGAGCCTGCTGCAGCTCCAAGCCTAGATTCACCTCCAGGGAGGCACTCAAAACCTCTTTGAAAGAAATCAAGTATTGAACAAACTGGTTCCTGCAGGCTTTAAGGCATAATAACACGATGCTACTGTATCTTTTTTCTTCTTTAATTTAGAAAATTCCAGTTATTGACAAGTCATTTGATGGCAGTTTGTACCTGTACTGAGGAGAAACTGAGCAAAATAAAACTTTAGTGTAGTAAAAGGGAAAAACAAATATTCTGAGTCTCCCATAAGCAGAACTAGTCATACAGTAGAAGAAAAAAAATGGAATTTATATGTTAAATCTGTATTAATGAAATCATGTCCACTGGAAGACATTAGACTGTCATTCCCTCTTAATAAAACAATAGTGTTTTTTTCAGTTGTGTTCGTATATCTGATAACCTGCAGCTCAACTTTAGTACTTAAAACCCAAATTAGACCATTTGATTCTCTCTTACAGTATTTCTTCAAACATATTCCCAGATTATTTTTCCATGATGTGTTGGTGGATAATTATTCTCATTAGTAGAAAAGAGCATGCAAGCTGCTCCCTGATTTTTTTAAAAACCTAATCACCTGTAATATTTTGTAATTACAGCCTTCTTCTCTAGGAATCTTTAAATCACAAATCCACATTCGTGTAAGTAATGCAGGAAAAGTATGTTTAAAAATATACTTTCCCTTGAGATTATTTTGTTATGACTCTTTCATTTTCAACAGATAACAGAGATAGAAGTGACTGCCTAGTATATAACAATGTCAAATTCCATTAATGTAATGATTAATTACTCTACCAAAAATATAATGAACTCAACCATTTTATATTTTTACTCACCTGTCAAGAAAAGCTTTTATCTCTGCATCAAAGTGCACATTAATTTGTGCAAGTGCACACAAAGAATGGATGAGTTTATTATATCATAACTATAAAAATGGCCAAAAGGAAGACTATTCCATAAATAGGAAAAAATTGTTACCCCAATTAAGCTCTTAACAAACTAATCAAAATAAAGCAGATATTTATTAGTCCATTTGAAGCAACGCTCACACTTTGCAGTCCATAATAACACAGTGAAGCCTCATAAATAATAGAATGAAGCTTCTTGTTCAAGAAAACTCACTAGTTCCTGTAACCTTTCCTCCGCTGTAGTTACTTCTCCAATTTCCTCCCAGGTCCTAAGCTTGAGACTTCAGGCTCCTTGAAAGCAGAGAGGTTTTGTACAGCTGTTAAGTCTCAAAGTTTTCACTGCTGAAGCTGACAGGGCAGATATTTTTTTATACATATCAATGTCTCAATGTATTTTGCTTTTGTGGTTTCCCAGCTAAAGCCTGGAAGCTTTATGATCACCTTTCCCAAGCTCTTTCCCTGTAAGTGTCCACTGTTGTCACACTGGGACTCTCTGAGAGCCTCTGCCCTTGTTCACAGTCAGCACTGAGAGCCCTGCATCACCATGTTCATCGATGGTAACTCGGCTACTAGACACTAGTTAAGGCCAGCTAAAAGGAGACAGGGGCCAAGGCCAGCCCACACATGTCTTGAGCCCTCACACTGACCAACATAAGCCAACATGGAGCAAAAATTGTAATTTTAGGAATACAGTATACTTATTTTCCTCTTTGAGAAGAAATTAGTGTGTTTACTGTGATACGTTTCTGATCATTCATTTCAAAAACTTTATTTTTTCCATAGTATGCAATAATTATATCTACAATTCATCTTCTGCTCATGGAAAATCATTCCATGAGGTTTGGTAAAGTTAATGCATCCCTTCAGAGTTCTTGAAGAAAAATTAGGGGAGTGGGAACTTAAAAGTTCAGTCTTGGACACTAGGGAATAAAGTCTTTATGCAGATATTTGAAGTAGCTCATAATTCGTATTACTGTCAAGAGTAATTCTTTAATAATATTTCTTCTGTCTTCTTCTCCCACTGTTTTTTTTTTTAAGTGCTATGTAGTCCTGCTCATTAGTCATTCTTTTGAAGAAACATATGAATCTAATAAAGGTGCTTCTTCTCATATTTTTTTTCTTTTTTTTTCTTTTTAGCCTAAAAACGTGATATAAAAAAATTTAGTATCTTATTCCCACAGTTTCAACTAATAACTTTTCCCTGCTAACTCTCAAATCCATTTTGTCTTCTCATAATTGATCCAGTTCTTAATTGAGGTCTACCTGGTCCAGAACTGTTTCAAATTTTTTCAATGATAGGTTCAACACACTGCACTCTGAATAGTCTACCTTGTTTTTAAAGCTGTCTCCTTTTTCATTACCATCAATTCTGATAGTAAATAGACATCTATGTTAAGGTCTCCTATTCCTCAATTTCACAAGAGAGTTTTGCCAACTCCTTCTGCTTTGCATTTCACATTGCTTCTAAAATATCTCCATTAGTGCATCAAGACCTTGTTCTATTTATGCCTTCTGTTGATACAGTACTGTTATTCAACCTTCCCTTCCCTTCCCTTCCCTTCCCTTCCCTTCCCTTCCCTTCCCTTCCCGGAACTTCCCTTCCCGGAACTTCCCTTCCCGGCCCTTCCCTTCCCTTCCCGGAACTTCCCTTCCCGGAACTTCCCTTCCCGGAACTTCCCTTCCCAGAACTTCCCTTCCCTCCCCTTCACAGAATTTCCCTTCCCGGAACTTCCCTTCCTGGAACTTCCCTCCCCTTCACAGAATTTCCCTTTCCGGAACTTCCTGGAACTTCCCAGAACTTCCCGGAACTTCCCTTCACGGAACTCCCCTTCACGGAACTTCATGGAATTTCCCTTCCCAGAACTTCCCAGAACTTCCCTTCCCAGAACTTCCCTTCCCGGAACTTCCCGGAACTTCCAGAACTTCCGTAACTTCCCTTCCCAGAACTTCCCTTCCCGGAACTTCCCGGAATTTCCCGGAACTTCCCTTCCCAGAACCTTCCTGGAACCTTCCCGGAACTTCCCTTCCCAAAACTTCCCCACCAATATCAGTTAGTCAGATTTGAGGCTTCCTCAGAAACTCCGATTGGATATAGGCATCTTCCACCTGTCAAATTTTGAATCTTGACCTTCCATAAGATGTTTGAGGATCTAAATAATCACCGGGCCCTGGCTGCTAGTTCTGTGTGATGTAGGAGGGCTGTAATTCTCCAAATCCACAGCAGGTGCCTTTTCTTTGTGCTTGACTGACTTCTTGCTTTGCTCCTGCTCCTGCTCCTTTTCTTCGAGCAAAAAAATAGTCTTTCCACAGCTTTCAAGTTTCCTTCGCCAATATGAAAAATCAAAAAACTAGATATCATTCTTCCTGTTTTCAATCTTGCTTTATCTTTCCCCACACATGAACATGAAAAACACAGCAAAAAACGTAGGGTCCCAAAATTGGTTCATGGCATAGTTGCCTGAACTTGTTTTTTTGTTTTATGTAGCAACTGATATACACCTGCAGGGTGAGATGTAAGTGGTCTGCCAAACCTCTAATAATTCTGAGTGAACTACTAATATATTCAAATGCCATATAGGTATCTTGTTATCGTGTATTTGCTTCATACTTCATATATAGTGCATCTTATATTCTTAGGGAGCAAAACCCCAACAAACCAACAACCAACAACTTTTTTTCTTTACTGCAAGTCTTCTCTGCTTAATTGTGGATAACTTCATGTAGCAGTACTAGATCACATTTTTGTTTAAACCTTTTTTAGTTTCAGAACAGGAACCAAATTTGTAATCTTCTTCAACAATTTTTAAGGGAGTATTTTCAACTTCTGTCAACTGCTGTTGCTGCAGGTGATTTCTGAACATTCTGGGAATTTGAAGTATCCCCATATCATAAACATGCAGATAGCTGCAAGACTGCAGAAACATAAAAAAAAAAAAAAGAAAATGCTTGGAGCTCTCTTTGCCATGCTTGAGAATAACATTAAAGGGAACTAGGCACATACGGACCTAATGGTGGGCAGCATGCATTAAATTATTTCACATATGCTGCTGTGTCCAGATGTTTTCTGTTCGATACAGAAGAATTATCAAATGTCCCACTGTCACCCTGTGACTCTTGCACAATATCCATCACAATACTTGCATCTAATGCATCGAATACATCAAATACAAATGCTAAGGGGAAGAGACGTTATCTGTGATTTGTTGTATGCTTTCAGCTCCTCTTCACTGTTACAAACCTTGAGGCAGTTGGCAGGTGGTATCAGACAGAGCAGATCTCCAGCCGCTTCATCTTCCACTTGACAAATAGACCATTTCACATCAATCTTGTGGTTCAGTACATTTAGAAAGTTTACAGCATCTTTCTGTCCTGAAATCTCTTGATCTACTGTTACTACCTGTCCCTATATGTAAATTATTATATTGAAGATAGATTTCCTCCTATTCCTCCAATTTCTCAGTTACAAAACAATGAAAACTTTCTGTTTGATTCACCTATATAAAGCATGATTATTTCTGTTGAAGTACAGGGGGGTATCCTATCAAAAGATGAAACTAAATGTTTCAGAGGCAATCCATTATGCTGTGATTAAATAAAATTCTAAATATTCTGATGTTATGTTACACTAGGAGTTAATTCAGTATATTACAGGGTCTTTTTGAGTATCACCAAGAACCATGAACACTAGGAAAATGAGTTCTGAAAATACACATATTCTATGAAAAAATGTTACTTCAATTAAAATTCTGCTATGTTGGTACACTCAGTACTGATATACTTGTTTTAAATCAGAGTAAATATGGAACTTTCTGGTTACATAATCTAAGTGTCAATTACTGAAATCATGTTGCCTGCACAGTAACAAGAACTGAAACTTTATAAACTTTTATGACTGTTATGATGAGTGACACAGACATTAATGTATATTTGGTTGCATTTACTCATTTAATAACGTCTAATATTCTATCAGTTCAAACTAAAATTGCCTATAAAATAATAAAGAAATAAATGGCCTTAAGATTTTGGATATTAAAGCCTTCAAACAATTAATTTTCTGAATAGTATTATTTTTTAATATTAAATAGAAATTTCTGGAAAAAAAATCAGGATTTTTATGTATATATGAAAATTTAGCTTGTAATTAGCATTAATTCTTCAGTTGACAGAATTTTTTGTCAAACAGATTTGTTCTTTTTTTATAGCACTTTAGTGAGCAGTTATCTGACTAATAAATTTGAGATCACAATATTAGGTTGTACATACATTTTACTTATTTT
>VZSE01007180.1:155142-170209 GCA_013398275.1 Promerops cafer | reverse complement strand
TTTTACTTATTTTTAAATTAATTTAACTCTAACATTTAAAGTATTACAGAAGACAAGAAAATACTAATTTACAAAAAAAAAACCAAACTGGTCATGTAATATTAAAATAGATAAAATCTCTTTAAAGTAATGAAGGTAAACTAGAGAAAAACAAAGACACGCATTAGTTTCCAGTTTTATTCATAAAAATTCATAGCATTACCTTGAATTCATAAATTGTGAGTTCTTTCTAGATGAGAAGTGGCCTTCAAAATACCCTCAGTTGTATATTTATTATTCTGAGAGACAGTCTGATCTTTGTAAGAAGGGCAGAGAATCATCATAATACACCATAATGTTGAATGGTATTTTTAAGGCCATCACAGGAGCCATCTGTCTTCCCATTTGTTTGCCATGGTGAGGTACTGACCTCTGAAGGTGTACTAGCCTCTTCCAAAGTTAGCATCAACCTTATTCTGACTCCAGACAAGGTATGCAAATTACTATATGGTAGCTTTTTATGTTGGAGCATTGTACCGATGTTAACCAAGTGACTGTGCACACAGCAGCAATCTAAGCTGGATCTGCAGCCAAAGACATCTGGCATTTCATCTTCATTGTGAAATTCATTAGGTGCCAACCAGTCCTTTCAGGCTTGCTCCTATTTGAAAATGACCTTATTCACACACATAAAAAAAAAAAAAAAAAAGGATGTCTGATGAATTCCGTGATATTACTGTGCATCAAACTCAGATTGTCACCTTCAAATAAGTAGTTGAATTTCAGTACTTTTCCAAAGCTTAGAAGGTCATATTTCTTATGGAAAATTACTATCTAGAGCAATAATAAGAGCAGAATAATAAGAGCAATAATAAGAATACAGAACCCATGAATCATAGTGCAAGGTGGGGGCTTTTGGTTTGTATTTGGTTTTACTTTTTCTTTAACTTATCTTCTTCTGCCTTTGTTACATGATTGGTTTGGCTTTTACTGTTAATTTATCTGGGTAATAAAGGAAAAGTTCTGAATTTGGCCTTTCATTGTTACATAAAATAGACTATAGAGGTTAATATTTGTGAGAGGTTGAAAAGGCCCAACAGACAAAAATATTACCCTCTTATGTGCTTTTCAATTTAACAATTAACAGAACAAGCATCCAAAGCCCCAAGTTATGACAAGCACAGGAACTTGTAAATATCACTAAGAATTAACAGTGGAAGTCTTTTCTCAAAAGTTGTGAAAGTTGTGCATAGAGTAACCTCCCACAAGCCGTTATGCAAGATGTGCACCGAGAATTATTGATACTAATTTCAAAATATGATAGATTTGTCAGATGATTATATATTGCCATAGTAAACAAACAGTAGCAAGCCATTTCATGTTTCCAAAACTAAACTAGGAAAGAATAAGATCAGTGAAGAATTTTGTTAGGGTTTTTTCAACTTCCCTGGGAGAAAAATACCAATTTATGCAGCATCATTTAACAGCATAAGATGCAGGTCAGAAATAATTATAGGTGGCAAGAAAACTGAAATATTTTGAAATGACAGTTGCACTGGATTTACTATTTATTTTGAAGCACTGTGACAGTCAGTTAGTTACATGATTTTCAAAGCCAGAATTTATTTTGGTTTTGCAAAACCCTAGGCCATTCTCTATTATATTTATGCTACTGATACTTTTAAAAGGATAATCTGGAAAAAAAAAAAAAAAAGCTTCTCAAGAAATTGCATGTTTAAGAGATTGATTTTGACCTTAAGAAAAAATTCTCACCTTGCTCTGTCTACCTACATATTCCACAAAACTGGAGGCTTAGAATCTGACAGAATTGTCCTGTTGGTTTCTGGATTTTAGCATTCTTTGGTGGAGCCTATCAGAAGCATTTTTAAAATTCTGAAAAATAAATTTGTACATACTCAGCTATTATTTGTAGAGTGTGACAGCTAAATTGTTTGGGGTTTTCCCCTGCCTCACATGAACATTTTTTCTTTATTTAGCAGTTCCAGTGTAATAATTGAGACATAGGTAATTTATTCTTAGATGACAAAATACAGTTACCTTGGGATACATTGGGCTGTAAGTCTTTCCTCAAAAGCGTTGGAAGTCAAATAGAGTCTTGTCTCTGTGGAGGTTATTCAGTTTGCACAGGCAGTTGGAACCTTCTGCTGATTTAAGAACACTTGATGCCTTATTGCAACTTATGAAGTGTGTATTCATAGAATCATAGAATCATAGGTTTTACACCTAGGATCATAAAGTGGTTTGGGTTGGAAGAGACATTTAAAGGTCACCTAGACCACCATCTTAACCATGAGAAGAACACCTTCAACTAGATAAAATTGCTCAAACTACCATCTTATCAGATCTTCAAGGTTTCCAGGGACGGGACATTCATGGCCTTTCCACTGGGCAATCCGTTTGGGTGTTTTAGCACCATTATTGTAAGACTATTCTTTCTTATATTCAATCTAAATTGAAGCCCTACTATTTTAAATCCAAGATCCCTTGTCCTATTACAACAGTCCCTGGGTGAATGCAATTTGTTCTTCAAGTACTTAATACCATTCAGATTAGAAATAATGGGAAATGATCACATATTCTCCCACTGTTGTGGAACAGTAAAAATATAAAATTTCTTATTACTGCAGCTCTGTGCTTTTGTATTGCTATGCAAATTATACAGCTAGTATTACACGCAATGATCTCTCATTTTCAGTCAGTGTACCTGAGGCACTACAACAATTCTTTCTAAGCCCTTGGCTGAGTTGATGGCAGCGCTGTCTGCAGTCTATTAAGTTGTTCATGGAGCCAACATTATATTGTCCAGATTTTCATAGTAATCATAGAGTGATTTGGGTTGAAAGGGACCTTTCAAGGTCATCTCACTCCAACCCTCTACCATGAGCAGGGACACCTCTTACTAAACCAGGTTTCTCAGGGCCCTATGCAACCCACCCTGAACAATTTCAGGGATGGGACATTCACAATCCTACTGAGTAACCTGCCCCATTGCCTCCTTACCGTCACAGTGAAGAGTTTCTTCCTAATATGTAATATAAACTTAGTCACTTCCAATTTAAAGCAATTCCCTCTTGTCCAGTCACTATATGTTCTTGAAAAGAGTGTCTCTCCATCTGTCTTGCAGGCCCAGGTACCGGAAGGCATTTGTTTCATTCCACGTGTTTTTCAACCTTGTGGTCTCTCTCTTTTCAAAGTTACTTTACTTTTACTATGGCTGGTAATGTTGGGTAGAATTGCTAACATTAACTGTGAATAGAAATACTAGAATATTCTACATTTTCAGCCGGAGCTTTATCAAGAACATTATCAAGAACAGTTTCCATTTTCAACCTAAAGCCTTTTTTTCATGCTATTTTGACATGAGAAATTGCCTTGAGTACTAAAACTTGTGAAGAGATACTTTATAATTCTGAAATATTTTAAAAGAAATAATATTATTATATAAAATTTGTCATTCTTTCATAAAACACGTAAAACTTCTCTGTCATCAGGCAAATTTGTCTCATATATTCTATTTGCATTTTTCCTCAGTGTGTGATACCCTATCATTTAGAAAACATCTATCCCTACCAGGTAGATTCTAAATTGATTCATATTAACCAAACAATCAACGAGACACATTACTGTTCAAGTGAATGTATTGTTGATAAATGTTCCATTGGATAGTCTTTTTCTGCTTTACATGTTTCTTTCTCAATCCTCTAGTAAGTAGATATAGTTAGCTAAAATAGGGGAGGACATCCTTCTAGAACAGTATTAGGATCATCTTCTACTGATTCTCCATGTAGGCAATATAGTGCTTTTTGATGTTCCATCCTCTCTTATTCTCATGAAAATATATTAATACGGCAGCATAGAAGTTAAGTAATCCATGACGAAACTCGAGTATTTTCCTTAGAACTTTATCTAGAACAGTCCAGTAAATATTCTATATGCTGACATTTCTAGAAATTATTGAGTCAGGAATTCAGAACGAACTAATAAAATTAAACCAATTTAAACTTAATGAATGGAACAGAATGATGTTTTGCATCCTAATACTGTATTATCACACTGTTAGGAAAGTAACACTAATTCATACACTTATTAATTTACTTTCTAAAATTCTGAAATCATAGAACAATAAATTTCTATTTTTGATCTCATATTCCTGGCATTTATTTTACTTGATCTCTGAAAAGTTTTGAAATTAAATTTATTTAAAACCTGGAGAAGGAACTTCTTTGTGGGGTAGGGAGGAGAATTTTCCTTTTATTTCTATAATTACTGATTAAGTGGCAAAAACTAGTTGTGTCAGTAACTTATTTTCTTATCCTAGAAAGCTTGTGAAACCTCCTTTCCTTTCCTGAAGTTTCTTCTTGTTCCAATATTTTGATATATTAGATGAAGCCACATGTGATTCCTCCTGGGCAAAGTAGTTTGAAGGATGACAAATCTTAGACTAACTTTATTGGAGATTAATACAACCTTTAAATATGAGGTTCAGCAAATATTAGTTGATTTTTTTTCCCCCGCAACTCTGACTCAGGATGGCCTTGGAGGATTTATTGTCTTTTATGTAAAAATGCTGTGATTGAACCTTGGAGAACACATATATATTTAGGAGTTTACAGCACATTCTTCTTCATGTTTGTGTCAGATCTGCATGCAGATAGTACCTTCCATCCCTAAAAGATAAAAAAATTGAATGATAAAGGATTTTTCCTTCTAAATTCAGTGCTTCATGTACCCTAAAGAGACATGTCTTCATCAATCATACTTGGCTGTTTGCTACCTGTATTCATACTTGGGTTTTTTCTAGCGTTTGGGGGTTCTTCAATGTTTCTCATCACTGTAGAAACTGTACCTCTTCTGCAGATTTCTATAACCAAAAAAAGGTACTGTACTACGTAAGTTACATACCTGATTCTATTTTTATTTGCATTTGTCCGACTCAAGTGCATGCAATAAACATTATAATTTTGAGGCTGAATTCTATCCGCAGAGTTGGGATAGTGGTAACTAAAAATACAGGGTTGCTTTTCAGGGCAAACTTGATCTAGCATGTTGTCAGTAAAATCTGCCTGGAACGTTGCAATGTCAATTTTATGTAATCATTTATCAAACTATTTTATAAACACAGTGTGATTGATGTACAAACATTAAGTAGGTATGCATACACACAGCTGACTTATTAAGTTACCTGAAATATCTAGCATGGCAGTAGATTATACCATACAGGCCTATTCATTCATCTCAGACATCTTGAGCTGGCAGATCACTTAACTAATAAGTGGCAAAAGTTCCATTTCCTTTCATACAATGAGACATAAAAGCCTCCAGATATATATAAACTACCTTTTGAAAATTGCTCTCAGAGGAGTAAATATAAGCTATGTAGATGAAAGAATCACAGTATTAATTTAAAATGATATTCCAGTTTCAAACTAAGCCAGACTATGTTTCTTATTCATAAATGTAACTCTTCTATAGAGATGTTACAGTTTTGACATGGAGTGAATTTCTAGCCACTTCCAGGGAGCCTTCTTGTCTCAGAGCTCTCAAGCAAACAAGAATAATGTCACAAATTGTGCAAAGAGGCTTGTATGAGTCTGGTTCAGATGTATATTCATCTCAGTTATGATGACCTACTGTTCTTCTGAAACATAACCTAAAGTTCAGTGTTAAACTGATCATAATTGCTTAAAGACTTCAAAATAGAGTTTGCTATGAAATTATGAGGAAAGTAGTCATATTGTTTTAGTCATAGTAATAACTCAAGTCCTTGAGACACAAACCATTTGTAAAAAGATTGAATCATTATCCTGACATTCGAGAAACATATGCTGTGATAGCAGCTAAACTGGAGGAAAAATTTTACCTAAGGAAGCAAAAATTATGCAGAAAAACCTTAAAAAATCATGACAAAAAGAATTCCAACCTTGTTTTTTGTTCTCTGCAATTATTTTCAGGAGGGAGAAGGTTAATCTTCATTTCTGCATTGCATTAGTTTTTAACTGGTGTTATAAATCTCAAAATATCTTCATTCTGTTGAAGAAAATAAAGGAAAGCCTGGAAGACATCCTTTGATTTTCTTCTCTTCTCATTTTTTTCCCCCACAATACTATGTTTCTATCACAACTTATCCAGCTGCAATGAGACAAGAGGAATTGATAGGTAGAAAATATTGTTCAGAGAAAGCAAGTTGTCTGCAAAGAAGAGATCCAAAGCATTTAGCAGTAGAGGAAGATGGTGGGCTTCCTTTTGGTTTTTTTTTACAATTTTATAATGCACTTTAAACAAAGAATTTCTCCTACTGAAGGAAAAAATTTACCTATTTTTTTTTTTTTAATGTGCTGTGATTTTGCTTGTTATTTAAGGAATTTTTAATTACTATATTAAACAATTATTACAATCTGTGAAGTGGCTTAACTAAACCTTAAATCCTTTTGCCAATAGGAAAAATAAAATTTTGGCTATTAGTTTAAAATTAAGAAGTGGGTTTTATACAAAATCCTGTTTCTACCTCTATCTGCTTGCTTCAAGAAAGTGGCCAAACATCTCATTCTTCCAGTCTATAAATGCATGTATATCTTCCCATGTAATCACAGTGACTGTTTAATACGTTGTCCTCAATTTTCTAATTCAAGTGATAGGTTTCTAATTCAAGTGATAGGTCTACTTTTTTCTTCACATCATGATAATTTTGGAGTTAATCATAGATGAGTTCTGGCTGGTTGAGGATAGGATTGCCAGTCTTTCCTCAGAGCAGTACTCTTCCCCAAACAAAATACAAGTAAACAAAAATGTAAGTGGTAGCTGTAAAAATCTGGAACTTCTTTTGAGAAAGAGCAAGTCCAGTAGCAGGAAGTACTAGTGGAAGGCTTGCTGCCACAAAGATGCCAGTAAATACTAGTTGGGAGTATTGGGTGTTAGTTAGAGCAAAAATACAAACATAGCAGATCCATGTGTGTGTTTCTCCTGTCAGTATCAAGCCTCAAATCCATGGGGTTTTTATGATTGTTTGTATCTCAAAATTAACACTATTCATACAGTAGTTCTGTGAAGCTGAATACTGGTATTCAAAAGGAGATATAGTTTGAATCCTCAATTCATCATGGGCCACTCCTACAAAAATTGAATATGAATTCATGCATATTATTGAATCAATTTCTTTTTAGTTTTAGGAGTGTCCTTTCCATATCATTTTAAGAGAACTCATAAAAAGCCTGGCTACTGGGAATAGCCCAAAGGCATATTTGAACTAATGCATCCTAAATGAAATCTTAACCTTCAACCTTCATTTTCTAAAAGCATATTCTCTAATTAGATAGTGCTCTTTTCATGCAAGTGAAAGGTGTAATGCTGATTAGGTTTATATTGCTGAGGGAAATTTTGTCACTGCAAGGTCAACATCTGTTGACTTAAAAACTAGAAGGCATAATTCAGCATTTGAAATCATAGCTGCTTCTAGTAGGGTTAATTAAACACTAACTCATCATTTCCTGAAAACTCATAACAAATTCAAGCTACCCAAAGCTGAAGATTTGATTCTTTCACATTCTGGTATGCACTGCATAAATTAAGCTCACATAATATACAGGTTAACAGAGGTTTAACCATGAACCTCAACACAGACAGGTTTGATTGCAGGTTTTTTCTGGGCTGATTCAGTTTTTTGCCTCGAGTCTTCTGTACTAGAATGCAATTAAGGAACAAAAAGCATAATGACATTAATGATAGGTACTCCAACCTCAAAACGTGCTGGATTAATCAGGAACTCTGAATGTGACTTCATGCACAAGTCCTTGTCAATATGTTCTCATTTCTCCCACTTCACAGACTGAGAAACAGCTCCTTAGCTGGAATACAGATTAGATACAGACAAATTACACACACTTTTTTTTATTTTTTCTCTGAAAACAATTAGTTCGTGACTATCAGTGTAATGAGATATGCATTTCCACTAAGAAGGTCAGATACTCTGATGTTGTTTTTAAAATTTTCTTCAGAACTTGTAAATACGAATTCCAAATACAAGCTTATAGAGATACAAAAGAGATTTCCTTTTGTATTCCTTTTAGGAAGTCACCTCCCCTACTTAATGTAATATTAAAATCTACAGAGTTTGATAATTAATTAATTGTAATAAGGTACCAAAAGCATAGATGTAAAGATTAAGTACATGAATCAGTACTTACAAAAAATATTTTAAGATGAATATAAAATTATTAGTCTAGAAATCCCTTAAGTTACAGGAAAGAAAAGATGTCCACCTCATTAATAATATTACATACTTAACTGTTTCTTCAGTACAAACATAAAAACTATTATTTGCATTTAGTCTTAGACTTAGTTACATATATTTTTTTCCCCTATATATTCTCAGATAATGTTTTCTCTCATCACTTTATGGAATCATAGAATCACGTAGGTTAGAAAAGTCTCTTAATATGATCAAGTCCAACCATTAATCCAGAACTGCCAATTCCACCACTAGACAATATTCCTAAGTGCAACATTTACATATCTTTAAAATAATTCTAGGAATGGTGACTAAACCACCTCACTAGGAAGCCTATTCCAAAGTATGACAAGTTTAATATTGAAGCAATTTCCCATAACACACAGCCTATTATTCTACAGTTTAAAGAAACTGAAGAACACTTTGAAATTAACCAATACTTCAGAATATATTCTAACTCTTAGAGTATATAAAAGATTTAACTACTATGCCTAATATTGGACATTTCATATCTTGATAGGAGTAAAATTCTAAGTTGTTTACATCAGAGGTATCATGTCAGTTCAAATAATTTAATAATTTTCAAGGTTACCTAGTTTTAATAACTTTTAATAACTTTCAATAAGTTTCAAACTTACCTAGTTAAAACATGAAGATACAAATGCCATCCATAGTGATTTGTGGTAAAATCACTGGAGTGATTCTCAACCAGTGAACCAATTTTCACAGAGGACTTGTGAGAGGCTGTAGGGTGGCACGCTTGATACTGAAAAAAGAAGTGATGCTGTAAGATCAAAACCATGTTTTAAGAACACAATGAAAAAAAGTCAGCAGCAGCCTTCTCTCCTTCTTAGGGTAAGCTGTTCTACTTTATTCCCAGAAAGCTCACTAAAGCATGGGAAATTTCTCTAACACCCCCAAGTGCAAAGTTCATTTGTAGGAAAAGTAAATGCTGAAGATATTCTCTCAGCAGTTTTCCCTGTATGCACTTTCTTGATACCCAGCTTCAAATGAGCCAAGAATATCTTCTAGATAGAGACAATTTCTAGCAGCTTTGTATATTTTTATATACTATTTTCTTACTCTGTTTGAAATTTTTGCTACAGCATAAAGTCAGACTTTTTGCTACAGCATAACGCAAGAGAAAGACCTGAAGAGCATAACGACCAAATAACCCAGACTTTCATGAGATAATTTAAAATCCTTCAGAATACCTGATGTCAAGTCAGCAAATGTTAGCAAAAGAGCAATGGTACCAGACTTTGTATTTGTTTTACATATCAGACAGACAACCTGTCCAAAAATACAAAATGTTAAAGTAATTGAAGTAGTTAGCTGGAATACTAGGAGTTACTCGAGTAAATCAGGTCACTTGAAGAAAATTAGCATTATGCCACTGAAAAGTCCTTTAATAAAGGACTTCGTTATAATTCTAAAATCACTTAATTAAAATTCACATGAATTAATAGTAAGTCAGTGATAGAAAAAAACCTATGTCATTAAATAGTTTATTTTCTTTTTATGCATGTCAAGATGTTTTATCTTCCCCCCACTGAGCCCTTTACAAGATTTATCTTACTTTTGATCCTCTGTTTGGTTTTTTCCTAATTTTTTGTGTAACATTTCTGTCAACAAAGTACAACAACTAATTTATGCTCATGTATTTGTTTGTTCATATAATGCAGGAGAGAATTTTTACAACGTGCTACTCTTTTCCTTCTAGTCATTATTTCACTTATGAGACAATGTCAAAAGGAGATTATATTGTCACTGGGTAATGTCCTCCCACTGCAAGATGAATGTCAAGACATTTATGAAAAATAAAGGATCACATGAAACAGAGATATCTATTTCAAAGCAGGAAAACATTTTCCAGTCAAAATATTCAGTGCTGGTCACAAGATTTCTGTTCATTTGGATTGTTTTGAAAAGATTAAACAGATGACAGATGCAAGTAGATTAGTAGCTTTCCTGCTTGACATTAATCATAAAAATTTCATTTCATAGTATTTTAAGAATATGATTTAAAAAGAATTTCCAGATGTGAGCAAGAATGTAAAACAAGTATTGTAATATTTTCCTTAAATATTTTCTGATTTATTAGTTGTGTAGAAATTCATCATTTGACAGGTATAAAATATATAAAATGACAAAATAGAAAATAATGAGTGTTATTTCATTAGAGAGATAGATAGATAGATAGATAGATAGATAGATAGATAGATAGATAGATAGATAGATAGACAGATAAAGTATTGTATAGTTTAGCTTGCTCATACCTAACAAGGAGACACTGATGAAACTGAAATAAATGCATATTATTTTCAGTGGCTCTAGATTTACAGATATCTTTACCAAGCAGAAAAAAATTAAGTAGCTGGTAACACAAAAATTTTGGAAATATTACAGGGCAAATATAGATACCCTGTAAATATTTGATCTTGGACTTACACTATGAAGTTCAGCACTATGGACACAGACTTCTAGTTTGTTGCAGCAAATGTTAAATTTAATCTAATTCTCTGAGTTGCCCTAAATGACAAATAACTAGAAAACACAGATAAAACCAGAAACGAACTAGACATGGTTATAGCTGCCTTCCTGGTTTCCCCTTGCAGTGCTTAATAAAAAAGTTTCCTTTCTGTCTCTTCCACTTTGTTGTTTTGGCACCAGCAGTATTGAGATATATGGCATGGATGTATGTATGTATGGTGCCATGAGGGCATAGTAAACAGAAAGGCTCCCTGGACAAACAGCTTTAGGAAAGCAAATAAAAATTGTATAAAGTGTTTATTATTCAATATAAACAACAACAAAAAAAGAATATTTAACTACATGTAATTAAGAGGATAACTTTGCAGATACTAATGCAAGTTGATTTCTTACTCTTTTGTTATAAGAAAATTTTTCTATTAATACCACCGAAAATGTAATAATATACATGACTTTTCTGTTGCATTGGTTATAATAAGTAGTTTCATATGAGGTTTCCTCTACTGTATGAGAAGCAGACATCACTAATTCATGTGAGCTGATAATCATGTTACAGGCTGGTTTAATGAGATTAGTGCTTTTTTGTAATTATTATGGTAATACACTGCCTGTGACTCATACAATTCTCTTCTATTAATTAGTATGTGATTGCTTTAGTATAATTCATTTCTTCTGAAGTCCCAAGTTTGTTATACTAAGTTATATAGTTATTTACTTTATTATGCAGTTTATTTCATGATGGATTTGGAGTTTTTTTTAATTGAAATTTCATCTTCCTCAGAGTCCACAAATCTCACTTTATATTCTTGGGATTCATTTCACCAAAGGAATTACAGAAAGTATGCAAACTAAGTCAATACTTGTGCTCAAATGCTAAGAATCACCAAATTTTTAAAGCATGACTTATGCTATGGTGGAAACACTATGACAAGCCATCATGCCCTATCAACTCCACTTAGCCTGATTCTCAACTTCCAAGGATGATGCCTCATATTAAGGGAAATGAAAAAGGTGTCATGATTTCTCCAGTTTTTTATTTCACATAGGTGTAGAAAATGATTTAAAAATGCCAATGTTAGAACCTTGTGAAGCAAGAGAGATTTAGAGCAACACAAATGCGTCACCATTCCCTTCCACTGAGCAGGTGACATAATGCACTGCAAACACTCAGGAAAGCTGTGCAAAGCCCCTGAATTCTAAGGATGAGTCTGTGTCAAGGTGGTTCTGAAAAAACTGTGCAGCAAAGCTTGCACTCAACACTGGAACCCTTAGAGCAATGGCCTGCATGTATTTCCCATGAATTTGCATTTTACAGTAGGTTTTCTTTCTATCCTGTTCCTTTCTGTCTCTCAAGCAATGTGAAAGAAAGTAAGGGATATTCTGTCAAAATCCCCATCTGTCAGGAAATTTCCTTTGACAAAGAACAAATGTGGTAATTCCAGAACCAAACAGAAAGGCGAATTCATTCCCAAATACTGAACAAGTTTAGAGATTTTTAGGTAACAGAAAAACTGTATAAAAAGCATGCTATTTCTCTGTAGGGAAATGATATGTGTTTCTCACAGAAATTCAAAATTAATTATACATTTTTTTGTAGAAATGTGAAAAAACTGTGATCATAGCTGGTGAGTACACCAGCCTATTACTGGTATTAGATAGATGCCTTTCCAATCAATGTACAGTAGAGATTGACATCTTCTTGTGAACTAAAATTTTCTATCACATTATAAAGCCAGACTCAAGCTTAATCTTATAATTTGTTATGACAGAGAGCTGATACTTCACCAGTAAGACTGGTGAATGACTAGACAATTATAGCTTTTTTTTTTGTTAATTGTGTGTGAAGCCGCTCATAATACTCTCTTTGAGAGGAAAAAAGGAAAACAATAAAATTCCTGCTAGTCTGATTTTAAACAAATATGAAGTCTTTTTCTATACAGTTGTTAGATAGTTCACCTTTTTCTTATGTTGAATGCCTTCATAATAAAAACTGTTGCATCAAATTAAACACTGTTCTCTTCACTTGCAGTGGAGTCATGTTTTTCACACAATAAACATCATGTGGGCAAATTAACATTCCTCATAACATTAAAAAAACGTGCAACAGTGCTATAATGGTTATTTCTTTGCAATGCACAGTCTCAATGTGTACATAGGCTTTTGGGACAATGCTAATATTATTGCTTTAAATAAAACTTTTTTTTTTCAGATTAGAAAAAGAAAAGATGATAATTTAAATCCTGGAAACCCTTAAAGATAAAAAAATACAGCATTTTTCTGATGATTTATTACACAGTTCATCAATCTGTCCACTTAGGAAATAAGTTTTGTTCTATAACAATAATGTATGTGTCAAAAAAATTATCAAGATCAGAATTTGTCACATTGTTGCCTAGCTGCATCAGCAGAGTTTCTCCGAATCTCAGTGATGGCAGAAGAGCCAAATTAATTGTATATATTCTCATATCATTCCAGTTATTTGCCACACATTGCAGAGTGCACATCAGTGCCAGTTTGGGAATTCTGAATTTACCTCTTATTTGTGGTCCAGCTTTGCATTGGGTAACGTAGGTCTACAAACTTAAGCACCTGAAGTTAGCTGAGACTCTGGACCTTTGACATAAAAGCATTTCCTCCTTTTCTCCAAGTCTCTGGTAATTTCTTTCTGCCACTCTTTCTCTCCTGATTACACCACTCTCCTAATAACATCCCCTGACATTATCAATACACAGTTTTGATTTCAGCAGTTTCATAGGTTCACAAAATATGGAAGATTCCTAACAGACAAGAAAACTACAGTTTTCCTTATACAAAAATTACTTGTTACTTCTTAAGTAAAGTTTAAACAGTCATCTAACCTTAGAAAAGTTATTTTAGTCAAAATCCAAGAAAGTTAAAAGGACTGCAGCTTTAACATAGAAGAATTTGAAAGGTTTATTTCAGAGTTGCCAATGCCCCACTAATTTAAGTGAGTTTGCACCCTGTTTTTGGCTCTTTCAAAACACAGTGATCCTAGTTCCAGCATTTCTGGCAACTATTTCACACACTACACTATTCTTCTATGGCTTATTCTGTTTCACCTAGCAGACCTACCTTAAAGAGCAATTAAGTATTTATTAGGGTTTACATTCTAATTTTAATTTCTATGTGGCAATCATCTTGACAAACATGAGTGCCTCATTTTCCTGTATTTCACTTAGGAGAGAAGATATAAGTGACATATTGTGTTAAAATGTCACAACTATGGGTATTCCTGTTTTAATGTCAGGCTTGAGATCCTTCTTAGCATACCTCATTTCAGCAGTTGAAGTTTATGTAAATACTTTCTTAATTATACTGTCTATGTCAACATTCCAGACCTATTTCCTACTCCTCAAAAATAAGATTGCTTACTGACTGCATTTTTCACAACCAACTATCCTAATATTCAGCTTGCTCTTAATTCCGTTCCATGAATCCTGTTATATTCTGCAACTCTCTATTTCTCCATCTTCTCAACAAAAAAGAAATCATCTAGTATTTGTTTTTCAATATATTTATGTTGCAGCTGAGACAGCCACAGCATGCAGAGTATCACCATATAACATCAGAAGGCTTCTCTCTGCAGGCTTCCACAGTCAGCTCCTAGCACCAAAGTCCACAAACTCCAACTCCCAGCAGACTTCTGCCCCTTTGACCAGCTAATCCACTCTTTTATAACACTCATCCTTATTGGATATAGCTGTGACCTATTAAGGGCAAGGCTGTTCTTACTCTTTGGTAATTAGTTCAGCTGCAACTCCTCAGGGGCAAGATTGCCTTGAGCATTATCTCTATTTTCTTACAATCCATACTCCAACATATTTATCTGCGTATTATATTACCAGCAAAAAGTACAGTAAGGCTGTATACCAGACAATATTAACTCCTTTTAAATTGTAAGCCTAAAAGCATTAAAATAATATTTATTTTTTAAAATTTTAAATAATTATCCCAAGAGAAAAATTTTTACTAAACATCAGTCAAGTTTTGTATCCTTCTAGGTTTGCTTAAAAACCTAGATTCATCCAGCTTTCCTATTTATATTTTTTTATTAATTAACTGATTGTATGTCATGGTTTGACGCTGGCCCAATGCCAGTGCCCCATGGAAATATATTTTCTTTAACTAACTGCTGTGAGATGTGACCAGGAACAGAGCAGACTAGGCTCAAACTTAGAAAAAGAGGGAAAGAATACTTTATTAACTTACACTAAAATCAGGAACACACAGGAAACAGAGTGAACACCTTTTAAACCATTCCTCCTCCTCCCACCCAAATTCACCAAAGCACAGTGAGACAAAAATCTTGGAGTCCTGATCAAGTTACCC